>MU739839.1:88489-136134 GCA_026770625.1 Nicotiana glauca
GGGGGGGGGGGTCCTAGGTTTACAAATAATATGGATCACCCCACACAACACTCGGTAACCGCTTATACATGTGGTGTTATCGTGTGGTCATCATATCCATATCTACTCTTTCCCACCCCGTTAAGGTATTAAACGCGGAATGGTCTTGTTTTACTTATTGTATGCTAGTACCCGCCCCGATCCTATCAGTCCCAGAGGCATTTAGGACTACTAATCTTAAAGGGAAGGGATGTTGGCCTTTATAGTTTCAAAGGAAAAAATACTAAGGCAACAAGCAAGAACACATATAACAAGTATGGGGGAAGCGCATAAACAAATAAGGCTCAGACAGACCTCCTTAGATAAGAGAAAGAGCATATAGTTTAGCATGTCTTGCACGTACTGATTAGGGACTGATTACTTAAAAGTTAAAGCATGCTGATTTATCACATATTTTTTAGATAAAAAGTCGGAAGTAGACCTATCCCCCTGGTTGTAATTAATAAAGACTGGTGTAGTTTCACTTTCACCCTAAGGCTTGCCTAAGTATTAGACGAAAACCTATATGCATGATATCTACTGATTTCAGAAACAAGAGTATGAACTGATTACAGATTGATTTAGGAAAAAGGTTGCCAATTTTACAAGTTCTGCCATTGATAAACATTGTTGTTACTTACAGGTGGACTTTCAGACTTGGTTATTAATTCCTATAGGCATGCTTTCTACGCGCTGTTAGTTTTAGCCACTTGTGTAGACATAGTGAAGATGCAGAAATCCTATATACATGACATCTAAATGTGATTGATTATTTAAGGCCTATAAATACATTTTCCTAGTGACAGATGTGTATGCAAGATTAAAAATGGCCTATGGACATGTTTTCTAAATGCATGTGTAAGATTTAGATTTTTTAGTAATTACAGACATAATATCATGTGAGAGTACAAAATTCCTTATAGGCATGGTATCTATATATGAAAGCGCAGAATTCCTATAGGCATGGTATCTATGTATGCAAAATGCAGAATTCCTATAGGTGTGGTAGCTAAATGAGATGCAGAAGTCCTTATAGGCATGGTTTCTAAATGAGAAGCAGAAGTCCTTATAGGCATGATTTCTAAATGAGATGCAGAAGTCCTTATAGGCATGGTAACTATATGAAAAGTGCAGGATCTTATAGGCATGATAACTATATGAAAAGTGCAGGAATTAGAGATTCCTATAGGCAAGTTATCTACCCTTTGCATACAATTAATCCCTCCCTTTTTCACTAGCCATCCCCCAATAGTTATTACAAGTTATTACAACCCAGAATGGAATAAGAAAGAAAAATTACATTAGAAATTAAAAGTACAGCCAAGGGGAGCCTAATTTAGACTCCCTGCCTGAAATATGAGATGAACCAACTCCAAGAGATCAATGTTCAAAGCCTTTTTCTCATTTGGATGTGTCAGAGTTCCCTAAGAGCCTCATGTGGACTCCGGGTAGTGCTCACACCCAAATGCATACCCAATTAAGATATAGTATAGTGTGGAAGGGCCAACCGTCAAGTGTCCAAGTTCAGAGGGAACTCAAGGTCCCAAGGCAAGGCTCACAAGAGAGGGGCAAAACTTAGAAGCTAAGAGAGAGTGTGAGTGCAGAAGTGAAATCTTGAAATAGGAAAGGGAAAGGGGAACAATTTAAAAATCAGGACATATAAGGGTATAGGGGAGTGGGGAATTGGCAAGAACACAAGAAAAAGCAGACTGGTGGCCATACCAAGCAATGGGATGTGCTGGCATACCCTCCAGCCTGTTTAGAGGTTAAGACCTCATTGTTTCAGAACCTAGTTCATGGACAACAACTTCTGTTTCCATGCCTTAAGTCACCACTTAATAAACACATAGGGGTAATAGGATAGGGAGCAAAGATTCACAGTAGAAACAGGCAGTAGAACACAAGCAAACTAAATTAAATATTGAATTCTACATAGACAGTAAAGTAGACATGGATATAGAGACTGTAAGTAAACACATTGGGGTGATACTGAAACTAAATTAGGACATACCAGTTTCAAGGAAACAAGAAAAGTAGTAATCTTGTAAAAGCCAAAGTGCAAACAGGAAGACATGATACTTTAAGTGTGAGAGACTGTAAGGTTGTGAAGTCTAAAGTGTGTTAATCGTGTTTTTTGTGTTAAAGAGGGTCATGTATTTATAGTGTGAGAGTCATGAGAAAATAAGGTAAGAAAATAATTGAAGACTGATTGTAAATCAATTACATAAGGTTTCCCTTAATTAAGGGATTCAGATTGAAACGGGTAAAACCGATTAAGGAAAGAAATTAATTAGACCCTTTGTGCAAAGTAGCAAATTAGGGGAAAATACATAAAGGTCATATAAGGACAAGGTCTTTGAAATACACGGTTGTACAATTTAAGGAAAGAAAATCAATTAACAGTCAAGAAATCAGAGGTCAAAGATTTGTTATGAATGAACCAGGTCAGAAAGATGAAAATGGTTTTAACCTAAGGAAAATCAGCAATCAATCAATTAAACCTATTAAAAAGGAATTCTGAATCAATCAAAAGTTTGAAAACCCTTTTTTGAAGAAAGAATCCTCACATATAAAATCATACAGATACGTTAAACATGAAAGAAATTTGTCGAGCCATTGTAAAATCAGTAGAAACTCCAGTGTAGAAGAGGTTCAACATTGTATGGAAAAAAATGTCCAGACTCAGTTCAGAGACTCAAAGAGTTAGGGGTTTTACAATAAAACCCTAGTTCAATCAAATATATGATCAAACCTAGCAGAACCCCCAAACTTTGGGGTTTCCGCCCTGAATCAAGTATATAGATAAGAAGACAAGTAGTCGAAACATGCTCAGAGGTTTCCCTCAGGAACCCATGAGAAAACAGGCAAACATAGTAGAAATGTATAGTATAACAGGACATAGTAGAAGAAATACCAGAACATAGTATAAAGCACATGAGAACATATTATGGAAAACATGGTAGAAGAAACACAAGCATGGAGCATATAGAACACAGTAAAGATCATTCAAGAGCAGAGTATAAAACTCAATAAAAGAACATACAATGGTAAAAGAAAAAGCACAACAACACAGTAGAAACAAATACACACAAAAGAAAAAGGAGAGGAAGTCAGATAAACACTTTAAGCATTTTCAGAAAACCCTAAATAAAAAAGAAGCGATTTTGAAAGAGAAATTGGGGAAATTGTTTGAAAACTTAAGTAGAGCATAGATACACAACAGATATAAAAAGAATCGGAGAAACATCGAAGGGTTAGGGTTTCAGAAGAACCCTAGAAAATGAGAAAGGCCTTGAAAGGTCATTGACCTAAGTCGGAGAGGTCGGAATCAAACTCAAACAACCAAGATATGCTGGAGCAAGGCCGGAGATGGCTGGAAACATTGAGTCGGCAAAGATCTGAGTGAAGACCTTCAAGGTCTGGCCTCGAATCTTCAAGTATCGAGCACATATGAGCGATAGAACTTGAATATAAGACTCCCATTGCCGGAGAAGCCATGGTTTCCGGTAGGTTTTGAGGTGGGAGCGATTAGAGGTGGCTAGGGTTAAGGAAGGTTCGATAGAATCTGAGAGAGGAGAGGGGTTTCAAGGCGGCGTCTCAGGTGAAATGGATTAGGGTTAGGGGGTTTGGGAGATTAAAAAAGGTAAGGAGGAATCGTGGCCGTTGATCAAAATGATCAGTGGCCTGGATCAAAAGGGGGCCGGGCAGGTTGGATAAATGGGTCAGGGGTCGGGTTAAATTATAATTGGATCGGGTAATTTTAAATTTGAAATTGGGCTACTGGGGTGGTCAATTTAGGCCAAAATTAAAATGAAATAGGGCTAAATTTTAAATAACCACTTTTTACCTTTTTATTTTATAAAAATAGCAAAATGATTTTTGAAAATAAATTAAAGGTGATAAATTAATTAATAGTATATAAATATTAGATTAAAAATACTGGAATAAAATTTGTAATTATAAACGTAATTAATTCTTACAAAGGCTAATATTGCAATTAAGTGCAATTAGCTTTAAAAATGCCAAATTAATTTATAAAAAATGTGCCAAAATTATCTGGGCTATATTTTGGTGTAAATATGATAATACAATAACTGAATCGTCAAAATGATAATTTTTGGGAATAATTATTGATTTTATACTGTTAAAATAGGGTAATAAATTGGTTTAAAAATCTTTTAAAAATTGGAAAAAATAATAAAACGCTTGGACATGCTTATATATGCATATATATATTGTTTTGAAAGTATTTGCATATATAAAAAATTTGCGGGAAAAAATTGGGTATCAACAGCGTTCGCGAGAAGGGAGCCGCGTTTGCGATAGACTAGGAAGCTGAGCCTTCGCATTCGCGAAGAAGGGTACACGTTCGCGAAGAAGGAAAAATGGTCAACATTAATTTGTGCTTTGCAAACACGAGGCTTTGACTGCATTCGCGAAGAAGGATTTAAATGCCTGGACAGAATGATTTAAAAGGTCTATTCTGCGATTTTTAGCCTAAGTTCCTCTATTTTAGGCGATTTTGAAGCTTTTTGAAGAGGGATTCAAGGGGAATCACTTGGAGGTAATATTTTTGACTTTATAACTCGTTTATATGTTATTAAAGACCTAATTAGTGGTGAAACATTTGAAAAACAAATGAGTAATTAGGGCTTGAGATTAAGAGACCTTAAAAGGGGTATTTGAGGGGTCAATTGAACTTCGATTTCAGTGTTCTTGTTATGCATAGACTTGTGAATGTATGAGGATTCCAAAAATGTAAATTTTGCCCGATTTCGAGACGTGGGCCTGAAGGGTGTTTACGTTATTTTACCAAATTTTGCATATTAGCTTAAAATTTAATTGTAGAATCAGTTACTTGAAGTGTTATTTACAATATGCAATTGAATTGAATAGATTTGGGCCATTTGGAGTCGAGTACTCTTGGCAAAGACGTTGTTTCGGGTTTATTTTGAGCTGGTTCGAGGTAAGTGGCTTACCTAATATTGTGTGGGGGATCTTCCCCTTAGGATTTGGTATATTTGATAATTGAAATGCCTGGTACGTGAGGTGACGAGTGCGTACTTGAGCTAATTGTTGTAAAATCCGGTTGTGTTTAAGTAATTTCAATTGTGTTCCTTGTTCCTGCTTCATTTTACTTGTAAATTAAATATGTTGTTAGCTTAGGAAAAGCATGTCTAATTGACTTAACTGCTTATTTGCTTAAACTGCCATAGTTGAGTTATGTGAAGCATGTTAGGTTAGAATTTCCTGTTTAATTGGTACGAAGCTGAGCTTAATTGAGTATTTCTGTGTTGCTGTTGTGTGTTTTACTTTGGGACTATGGGACGGCATCCCGGTAGATCCCCTGTACGTATTTATGATTTTAACTGAGGTGCGGGATACCAAGAGATCCCTGACATGTATATTGAGGATACCAAGAGATCCTCAAGATACCGAGAGATCCCTAGCATATATTGAGGATACCAAGAGGTCCTCGGGGTACCAAGAGATCCTTGGAACGTATATTGAGGATATCAAGAGATTCCTGGGATATATATTGAGGATACTAAGAGATCCCATAGTTATCATCCTTGTTATGAGTGGTATTTCCTTGGGTTTTGTCTTTATCCTTGTTCAATTATTGAATTCCTTATTATCCTATATTAGATTCTTACTGTAGATTCTCAATTGAACTGTTTATCTTATTCTGTCATTTATATATTTATTTAACCTTAGTAGGGCCCTGACCTTCCTCGTCACTACCCAATCGAGGTTAGGCTTGGCACTAACTGAGTACCATTGTGGTGTACTCATGCCCTTTCTACGCATGTTTTTCATGTGCAGATTGTCAGCACGTGATTTTTGCCCTATATGAGAATCACTCCCAAAAAAATTCAAAATAAAATAGTTTTGTGTTGTTTGCAATTTTTGTGGATTTTGTGTTATTTTTCTTTTATTGTTTGCATTTGTGTGTGCATGTTTATTTGTTTAAATTAATGAAAATACAAAAAATTATGTCGCGTTTGCAATCAGGATTTAATTCTACAATTAGGAGTAATTAAGTTCGTTTTACAAAAATAAAAAATCACAAAAAATAATGTACTTTGCATTTTTAGCATCTAACATCAAATTGTGTGATTTTATTTTTAATTGGTACTTAATCATGTGTGATAATTGTTATTAGGAGTTAATTAGTATTTTAGATAAGTAAACTTAGTTCTTAATTTAATTTAGGTTTGTATTTTATTTTAATTAGAATTTAGAAAATAAAGGAAAACAAAAGGAATCGGATTTGGGGCCAACAATCCAAAGCCCACACCAAATTTACCCCAAACCCAGCCAAATCCACACCCGGTCCACCCCAATTAGCCCTAAAACGACCCCGTTTTACCCCCCTTTTTAATCTAGACTGTTGGTTCTTGTTGATCCAACGACCCACATTAATTGATCAATTTAATATACCCAAACCTTCATAACGCCCCCCTCTCTCACCCTCTCTCATCCTCTCCCTCACCAACCCTAACCCCCATCTCGACCACCACAAACCACCGCCATCCGCCCGCCGGAAATCGCCCACGGCGGCGGACGGTGGCCAACCACCACCAAAACTACACCCCAGGACCTCCTCCCTCTTCCCATTCCAAATCCCTAACCCTTATCCCTCGAATCCCAGCCGATTTCTTCGAATATTATATCAAAGAATCGGACCAAAACCCTAAGTCATCCAATTGATCCCAAATTAACACCAAGTGACCACCCAGCCTCCCTTTCCCTAAACCACCACTAGCTTCCCTCGAATCGACCCAGAACCCGTCGAATATCAGTTTGAATCCATGAACCCTAGCACCGCCCTAGAGTTCCCCGGTGGCGGCGCCATCTCCAATCAGCCCAAAACGCGCACCCTTGAACCACCAGGCTTCCCTCATCCCAAATCCCATGATAGTTTCACTCGAATCAAGCTGGATTCCCCCGAATTTGAAATCGACTGGACGAACCCTAAAAAACCTAAACTCCAGGTTTTGATACGAATGAGAGAAGTGAGGTCATAATCGACCTTAGTTGTGTATTCTCAATCGAGAACACTCGATTAAGGTCCATTTCGGCTTCAAATTTCAAGTTGAAGTGTCGACTAAAACGGGTTGGAACTTGGTCTGAAATTCCAAGGTATTTCCTTTCATTTTCTTTTTCTTTTGTTGTTGTTTATTTTGTCAGATTAATTTTCTTTATCGTTCGTTATTTTGTCAATTAGTTCTTCCTCCTCTTTCGGACCTTTTTCTTGGTCCAGTTTTCTTCGTCTTTCTTTTGTTGTTGATTAGCATATGTTACAAACTGCTGAATCGATTGAATGTGTTTGTATTTTAGTTTGATTTTAAAAGTCAGTGTCTGTAATGTTCTTGTCCAAAACTATGACTAGTCCTGTAATTGTTTGATGTTTATTACTGGTTCAAATGGTTTTCAGTTTACTCTTTGTTGTTCATCATTTGTTTGGTTCCTTGATCGTCCATTTTTCTGTCCAAGTTAATCATGATTGGTTCCCAATATGGCTAGCTTATTCCCAATATCTGTGTGAATCAATTTGGATACTATTTGGTTTGATCTGAGTTCTAGCATAAGTTGTTGGTTGAGTTTGATTAGAGAATTGGCTATAACTGATAGATTTTAGTGCAGATTGAAAGGGATTGGATAGGACAGTAATTTTAGTAGTTTTAGGGGTAATTTGGACTTGAAATTTGAAATGATTGAGTGGGCTGCCAGAAAGTACTAAGTGTAATATTAAACTAATGCTTTGTTTAATAATAGTGGGGAACAAAACATAGTACATGGGAAAATTAATTAAAAGGCTGCCCATAGACGCGCGAATTAAAAATAGAACAAGACAAAGGTTAGTGGGGAACAAGTGAGTTAAAAAATAGAAAAAGACATATAGTAGTGGGCTGTCAGGGAATATCATGGGCAAGCAGATTTTCCCTTAATTGTTTAAGTGTCTAAGAGCTGATAAGGGCTATAGTTTGCATATGAACTTGAACACATGATGGGCTTTTTAGTATTCTGAGAATCAGTTTTGAGAGGAGAACTTAAAAAGAAAACAGATAGTTCTTCAGGCATTCAACCTTGAACAGTCTGAGAGTTTTTTTTAAAGCTTAAAGTCAGTTTTTGAGAGCTTAGGACCAGTCTGTTTAAGAGTATAAGCCAACACTGTTCCATTGAAGTGTTGGCCCAGTTTTGGTTTAATTCAAGTCCACTTGGGTCCTTTTTGGGTCTTGACTATTGCTGTTGGGTTTTACAAGTCATTTCGTGCTTTGGTTTGAGTGTGTTTCTGGTTTGGATTGGCTGTTGCTGTTTGGTTTTACAACTTTTCTGGGTTTGAACCTGATTGATGTTGCTACTGGAAACTGTTTGTGATTGTTGAATATCAGTTGACTATCTGCTGCTGACTTCTTCTTGTTCTTCTGTCCTACTTAAAATCCAGGTACACATCTTGAACCTGATTCAATGTAATACCATCAGTTGATAATGACATAAGATGGAAGTATGAGTTTGATATAGCTTTCCAAATCCTTGTTAGTTCTGCATTAAGTGTAGTTCTGTACTGATTGGAATCTGAAGTGTTAATGTAGTTTGGATTGTACTCATAAATAATAACACAAAGCTTGTGCAATTAGGCTTGTTTTCAAGTAGGTTTGGACTGTTTTTTTAACTCTGTGGACTGTTGGACCCTCTTTATGAGCTTATGAAATTCTCAGTAGGCAACTTTAATATAACTTAGTTGTGTTGCTAGTATAGTGTAGTGTAATCTAATATGTTTTTTTAATAATTATAGAGAAACAAGTTTAAATATTTTATTTAGCATGCTATTTCAATGTTTCCAGTTATGAGATCACGAGTCATGTGAGTGGATGATGTTAATTTGAATAAGGTTAGTAAATGATATTAGTTCTCAAATGTTAGTGATTAATGTTAGTTTTAAGTTCAATAGTTGTAAAAACAAGGTCCAAATGGTTCTGAATTTCATGTAGTTAATCCCAATAATCGGATTTATATAATAATGTTAGTTTGAATTAGTTTAAAAATAGTTAGTTTGCTTTGTTGCTAAATTCTGGGTTTTTTTTTTTTTTTACTTTAATAATTTGCATCAATGGATAAAGGAATAAGAAAATATGAAATGAAACGCAAATGGACGTTTAAACAAATCGTTGGCTCGCCAGCCCAGGGACTCGATCTTCGAATCTCCACGGTGCAACCCGTTATGCTTTGTCCGGTTTGGACTGCCCCCCAAGGCCCACTTGCTGCGATTGGGCCTGATTTAAAGATTTCAATGTATAGTTTAACATAGTATAAGTTTGGGATTTCAAGTTAGGTAGCGGGTTTCAAATTAAAAGGTTCCCTGTTTTGCTTGAATCCGGACTTGAACTTGAAGCCCGATTTTATTAATTTAAGTAATTAGGCCTTTTCTTTATTTCTTTTTAGAGATAAAATAAATAGAAAAATCATAGTCGCTCTAGGATATCCTTAAATAAAAATGAGACGAGCCTCACCAATTAAAACGCATAAATTGCGGGGCCCTCAATAATTTTTTTTTAATGTTAAAACTCTTAGATTTCGGGACGGGCTGTTTAGCGAATTTCACGGCCTCCCCCAAGATAATAATGCGCTAGTCACTTTAGGCGCGCTTTTAATAATTTACTTTCTTAAACTCGGGTGCACATTTATGTGACCCAAATCCAAATCTCAACGGAGTCGAAATGTGTCAATAATCACAGGTGCATTGATGTGACGTGGTTCGAAACGTGTTTTCACAACGTTGCAATTATCGTTATAGAATAATAATAATAAAAGCAGTAAAAAGTTAAAATTTGCACATAAGTTCATCATGTATTAAAATTAGATAAACAAGCCGAATATGACAGTTGAGCGACCGTGCTAGAACCACGGAACTCGGAAATGCCTAACACTTTCTCCCGGGTTAACAGAATTCTTTATCCGGATTTCTGGTTCGCGAATTGTAATACAGAGTCAATCTTTTCCTCGATTCAGGATTCAACCGGTGACTTGGGACACAATTAATCTCCCAAGTGGCGACTCTGAATCTTAATAATAAATCCCGTTTCGGTTGTCCTTTAATTGGAAAAACTCCCTCTATTATACCTCTTACGAGGGTGTAGTAAGTAAAAAGGAGGTGTGACAGCTCTGGCGATTCTGCTGGGGACATTAACCCAGAACCACTGGTTCAGGGTTAGAAATCCGAGCTTAGAATACTTGTTGTATTTGGCTTTATCTGTTATCTGATTTTATTATATGATTGGGCTTAAATGTGCAAATGATGTTTTTTACCGCTTTGATATTATTTGAACTGTATATATAAACTGTCCCGAAATATTCTCTTCTTATCTCCGGGGATGTGCTTACTGGTTAAGACTCCCTATTCTGTTAGTGTCATACCTTGAAATAAAAAGAGGCTCGGACAAGTTACAAAGTCGGACGATCTTGCGGGTCCCCGGTACGTAGCCCCCTCCTCGACTCGAGTTGTCTGCTCGGGTACACTGTTTAGAACACATACCCAGGTTTTGAACCTAGAATAACTTGACTTCATGTCGGATCCCTAGTAGGAACGCTTATTTGCATCATGTTGCATTTGAATTAGAGGACTCAAAACAGGGGTTGGGTCCGTCTAGGACATGTAACCTGAAATGAAAAGACCATCCTGATGCATCTTACGTGTTGCATATGCATTTATTTGTCTCGGACTTACCTGCTGACCGACTTTTGGAGTATTTTGGGAAAAATTGAAAAAGGGAGAGAAATATCAGTGTAGAGAGCTAATTATTTTAGAAAAATAACCAATGTCAAAATAGTGTTGAAACTCTGCCGAATTTTTGAGGAAAAAAAAAAAATTGTTTTAAAAAATGGTTTGTTTTGTTGGTCAAGAAAAAGAAAAACTAAAGAGTTTTTTTTTCAAATAGTTTGTTGAAAAACAAAATACAAAAAGAGTATTGTTTTTTGAAATATTGTATTTGTCAATAGAAAAAAAAGTCTTGTTTTCAAAAATACGTAAGTTTGATTCTCACCGGATGTGGGATATGTAGGCAACTCATATCGGGTTCAACTATTTGAAAAATTATTTGAAAAAAAAAAAATAGTTAAAAGAAAAAAAAGATGGAGAATTTTTGTAGGATGTAAATAAATATCGTTGTTTTTCTCATAAGTAGAGGTGATGTCATTCTTGTCCAAAATGGCCGAATGTCCCCAAAAGGACGCCGGAAAGCCGTTTTTGCAAATAGCCGCCTTTGGTCATTTTTTTTCGGTTAGCAAACACAGCCTTTAAATCTTCTTTGAAGTGATGAAAGGTCGTGTTAACAAGACCGGATATTTCATGAAATGTTTGGGAAAACACTGATGATTTTTTGTTAACGTATTTTTAGGCTGTATTGCCATTTTGATGTTAGAATCTTTTGGAGTCTGTTAATATTGTAATAAAATGTGTCGTAGTAAATACGTTTTTTCTTTCATGGAAAACTCCTATTTTTTAATTAGTCATTTGGCTTTTATGCCAGAACTACGCACGGTCTGATTCATGCGGGGACATGATACGTAGGCAATCCACATAAGATTCGACTACAACTAAAAAAAAAGAAAGAAAAATGATGAAAAAAAAAAACAAAAGTGCAAAGTTTTGATAATAATAAGGACTGACTGAGTCCATTCTAACATATTTTTGAATTGTGATGAATGTTGAGGTGGTCAGTTTATGGCAAGCGGACAACACAGGATCCGAAGGAAAATGATGACTGACATCGAAGTTGTTGCAAATGCTCGAGAGACTCAGGGTCAGAGGGTTCAGCTAGAGTCTACCGCGGTTGAGGAATATCGAAGCGGAAAATGACGGAAACGTATCAAGCATGGGCCAATGGTCGAAGAGAGCCCCATCACGAGTCATAATTTGCTACGCAACCAGAGCACCACTCATATTTGTTTGATATTCTGGCAAACATGGAGAAGCCTGCCCGAAAGATGATCCAGGAAAATTTAATTGTGAGACAAGACAGTGACACCCAGAATATCACGCTGAATTCTTTACCTGCACATGATGATGCACACTTTGTGAGGATAATGCCTGGTGACATGGGGTATGAGAATCCACTCAGGAATTTGCCGACTGAATCTGGAGAAGGCCATATTGATTCTGATAATCAAATTTGTGGCTAAATGTCAAAGTTTATCAATTGAAAAGTCATTCAGGAAGGAATTTTGGTGGCTCCTTTTGTTGTGATTTCTGTTGTCCGGGTTATTTCAGGGTTGTAATCCGGATATTGTCTTGTAACTCAAACCTTTCTATCCTTTTATTTTTTGTCTAGATCCTTTGATCGTAGCGTCTCATTATTGTTGTATAGGTTTGTTCTGAAGGTTGTACCCCAGTTTGTTGCGCTTGTTTTGTTTGTACAAACTCTTTTCCTCGTCTGTCTAATGCAATTCTCTGCCTCCCGTTATTGCTAGTCATTTTCTTTGGTTTAAGTCTTTCCTCTTTATAGTTCTTTTTTCGTCAACTGTAGTGACATGACATGCGCGCATAATTTTGTCCTAATCTTAAAAGTTAATCATGAAGCAATTGGAAGATGATCGGGGCACGTAAGGGAAATAAGAACATATTGAGATCATTTGACGCTCGAAGCATATGAAACTGGGGTTAATAGAACATAAAGGAACCTTATGTTTCATGCCGCACTTAAAGGAAATTAAAGGACAAGTTTGCCCAAAATTGGCAAAATAATAAGAGTGAGAGTGTGGTCCAATAATGCCTTAAAATTGACAAACGGAAAGGGCGAATGTGTGTATGGTTATCAAGTCTGGCACGAGCAGAAGATGTTACGAATGTCTGATTAATGGCATTGTCTGTACTTGGTATATTTTGAAGATTGAAATGATGGAGGCATTTTGTTCTACTACCTAAACACTTTATCCTTCGTTACCCCCTTTTGAGCCTTGTTTTGTTTTCTTTCATACCCCTCGTTCGGAATATTACAAAGGTTAGAAACACAAATATGGAAGATAAAAAAAGGAAAAGATAAAGAAAATAACAAAAACAACAAAACAACAAAAGAGAAATGAAGAAAAGAAAAAGGGAGAATAATAAGTGAAAAGGAAAAACAAGGAATTGGGAACTACGTTTGACCTGATTCCTCAAAGAGGATACGTAGGCGTTTCACGGCTCGGTCATAGTGTAAATAAGATCAAAAGATCCCCAAGCGAGAAACTGGGGTAGAAATTGTGTTTGTTGTAAAAGAAATCTAGTTCCGAAGGTTGTAAATTTGAACCCAAATTTATGCGTTCTGAGCCTTTAAATACCCTTTCTTTCTAGCCTATCCAAAATCCCACATTACGGTCCAAAGAAAGACCTTCCGATCAGTCTTCAAAAGATGCCAAGTCAGGCAAGTGGAGGTCGAGAATAACACTTCGATCCCCAACATAAAAGAAATAAAATGAGAGAGTCTTATCGGTAACACCCCAATCCCTAACAGAAAGATACGAAAATGAGAGAGTCTTACCGGTGAAAACCTTCACAGGCAGCATGAGGCGATTGTATGTTGAGAGAAAGACCAAAATGAGAGATGCTTGCTAGTGAAAACCCTTCGGGCATTACAAGTCGAATAAAGATTGAGAATCAGATGGGGAATCACCAGACGAATTGTGAAAGGCAATTAACGACGGAGGATTGGTCACATGTACATGTCATGACCATTAGAGTGGGTATCCACGTCTGTTAGGTTTCTACTTTATAGTTTTCTGCTAGGAATCATCTCTTTCCTTTGTCCTTTATTCTATTTCTTTTGTTTGTTCATTCCTTCTTCCTGAGTCTGTCTGGTCAAAACAAGTAAGAAATGACTTCAAAATTTGCCATCAACTTTCCAATTATGCAAGACAAGATCTGGCCATGTACATCGAAGTGGCATAAGTCAGGAAAGAACAACAAAGCACGCTGAGCTGGTAACAATCAACATGCTTTGAGGTTCGTGCAAAATACCCAAGATTGGTCCATATCAATTCATCGACAGTGCAACAGAAGGAGGGACAGGGTGATTGAATCAAGGGTATATTCGATGATGATATTGACAAAAGGGTGGACCAGTGTCAAGAAGGATATCCCCAGCAGAAATCGAAGGTTATAAAGCCAAGGCCAGTGGACAAATCAAGAAAGAACAACACGGAGAGCGATGGACATAATGTGGAAATTCATATGAGACTCAAAGGTCGGGGAAATGCCAGTTCACGAACAGTACCACAAAAGAAGATATTGGGTTTGCACGAGAAAAAGGTATTTCAGTAACACGGATGACAAAGAAAGTGGTTCATCAGTAAAACATGCAAGATCTTCAAGTGGGATCAGCTGCCACAGAAATTATATGGGGCCAGATAAGAGGATAAAAGTGGAAAACAACGGTGAGAGGTTTGTGAATAAGGAGTCGTCAAGAAGGGCGGAAGTTATCAACCAAGTTCAAGGCAGTCGGGCGAAGCAGAGCGTGGAAAGGAGGAAATCATCCCCCAACGAGAATGTCACAATCGACCACCACTTTCAAAACTGACAAATTTTTCTTTGTATGTAACAGGAACAAAGCAGCCAAGGAAATTGAAAAAAAAAGAGCCGGCAAAGGGAAGTTTCTCAAATCTTTACCTTTATTTGTCTTGCCAAGATAAAAAAATCTTAGTATGATGAATTTTTCTCCTAAGATAAAAAATCTTAGTCCGATGAATTTTTCTCCTAAGATAAAAAATCTTAGTCCGATGAATTTTTCTGTTGAGATAAAAAAGCTTAGTCCGATGAATTATTCTCCTAAGATATAAAATCTTAGTCCGATGAATTCTTCTCCTAAGATAAAAAATCTTGGTCTGATGAAATTTTCTCCTAAGATATAAAAATCTTAGTCCGATGAATTTTTCTCCTAAGATAAAAAATCTTGGTCCGATGAAATTTTCTCCTAAGATATAAAAAATCTTAATCCGATGAATTTTTCTCCTAAGATAAAAAATCTTAGTCCGATGAATTATTCTCCTAAGATATAAAAAATCTTAGTCCGATGAATGTTTCTCCTAAGATAAAAAATCTTAGTCCGATGAATTATTCTCCTAAGATATAAAAAATCTTAGTCCGATAAATTTTTCTCCTAAGATAAAAAATCTGAGTCCGATGAATTATTCTCCTAAGATAGAAAATCTTAGTCCGATGAATTTTTCTCCTAAGATAAAAAAATCTTAGTCCGATGAATTATTCTCCTAAGATAGAAAATCTGAGTCCGATGAATTATTCTCCTAAGATAGAAAATCTTAGTCCGATGAATTTTTCTCCTAAGATAACAAGAAGTGGGAAGCAACAATGGGAAAGTTACAGATAAGATAACAAGAAGTGGAAAGCAACAAGTGGAAAGTATCAAATAAGATAACAATAGTAGGAAGTAATAGTTGGAAAGTTACAGATAAGATAACAAGAAGTGGAAAGAAACAAGTGAAAAGTCTCAAATAAGATAAACAACAGTAGGAAGCAATAGTTGGAAACCTACAAGAAGTGGGAAACAACAATTAGAAGTTTTCAGATAAGACCACAAGAAGTGGGAAGCAATAATTGAAAGGTTTCAAGTAAGACAACAAAATGGACCTAGTCTGATGAATTATCTCCTAGAGTCAAAATCTTAGTTTGATGAATCTTTCTCCTAAGATAACAAAAGAAGACCTAGTCTGATGAATTTTTCTCATAAGATATCAAATCTTAGTCCGATGAATCTTTCTCCTAAGATCACACAAAATGGACCTAGTCTGATGAATTATCTCCTAGAGTCAAAATCTTAGTCTGATGAAATTTTCTCCTAAGATATCAAATCTTAGTCCGATGAATCTTTCTACTAAGATCAGAACAAAATGGACCTAGTCTGATGAATTAACTCCTAGAGACAAAATCTTAGTCTGATGAATTTTTCTCCTAAGATATCAAATCTTAGTCCGATGAATCTTTCTCCTAAGATAACAAGAAGACTTAGTCTGATGAAATTTTCTCCTAAGATATCAAATCTTAGTCTGATGAATCTTTCTCCTAAGATAACAAAAGAGGAAGCAACAATTTGGAAATTTACAAGGAAGTAGTCGGAAGGTCGGAAATTCTCGACCAGGTTCAAAACAGTCGGACAAAGCACAACATGGGGAGGAGCGAAGAAAAAAACCATCCCCAGCAGGAGCATCACAACCAATCACCACATTTTAAATTGAAAAAATTTTCTTTGATTCGAAATAGGGTCAGGAAATGTTATTGATGGTGGAAAGGCATGATACAAGGAAGATTGTCAAACTGGGGCAAAAAAATTTTCTTTCATCTTGAAAATTTTTCTGAAGTCAGGTACCCACTTGAGGAAGAAGGAAGAAGCACTAAAGTAAATAAAAAAAAATCCCCAACAGTGTTATCCCCAGCAATTTTCGGAGGAATGAAAGACAAGTTCTGAGGGAAGTAGTTCTGGAGGAAAATATTTCAAGTTAGAAGGAAAATGGTTCAGGAGGCAAGGTAAACAATGGAAATACAAGTGCAGTTTTAAGTTGTTGTTGAAGTCAGGAGCCCGCCTGGAGATCGGAATGGCATTTTATTTTCCAAGTTGTTGGTAAAGTCAGGAGCCCGTCTGGAGATCGGAATGGCGTTATAGTTTTAAGTTGTTGTTGAAGTCAGGAGCCCGCCTGGAGATCGGAATGGCGTTATATTTTAAAGTTGTTGAAGTCAGGAGCCCGCCTGGAGATCGGAATGGCGTTATATTTCTAAGTTGTTGTTGAAGTCAGGAGCCCGCCTGGAGATCGGAATGGCGTTATATTTTTGAGTTGTTGTTGAAGTCAGGAGTCTGCCTGGAGATCGGAATGGCGTTATATTTTCTAAGTTGTTGTTGAAGTCAGGAGCCCGCCTGGAGATCGGAATGGCATTATATTTTTAAAGTTGTTGTTGAAGTCAGGAGCCCGCCTGGAGATCGGGCGTTTTATTTTTTAAAGTTGTTGTTGGAGTCAGGAGATCGCCTGAAGAGCGGAAAGGCATACCTTTTTAATTCAAGAAGTCAGTAACCCGCCGGTAGAGCGGAAGGTTACAACAAGAATCCCCAGCATAAATCCAAAATCGGAAGGAAGCAACAGTGGCCGGAAGAAGGCAGTTCAAGCTCCGAAGGAACAGTAATTCGAAACTCACAAGAAGGAAATAAGCAGTTCGAGTTCGGTAATCAAGAGAGAATACAAGTCAAGTCAGAAATAAAGAAATATCGGAGGATACACAAGAGCAAGCAAGGCAACAAGTGACACAGGAAGAGCAAGTTGAAGATCTAGATAAGATTTTGCAATTCATAAATTGGTTTAGTCTAGCTTCTTATTTTCTTTTTAGCATGGTGTAATAAGGAGGTCGGTAAGTAGTAGCAGCAGCAGCAACAGCAGTAACAGCAAAATCACAGTTCCACGGGAGTCCCAGCTACCAAAACTTCCCGAACTACATTGACTTGATTCCCTTTTAGCCAGGGATATGTAGGAGACCTTTTGAAGCAAAGGTTCTGTCAAATCTTTCAAAAAAAAAAATGCTTCACACGGAGTATTTAAACGGGCAAAAATCGCTCATATCCGCTCACTTTATCTTTGCACGAAAACTCTTCGTGTTTCCGGACAAAGAGGGGCAGTTGTGAGCACGTGATTTTTGCTCTATATGAGGATCACTCCCAAAAAAATTCAAAATAAAATAATTTTGTGTTGTTTGCAATTTTTGTGGATTTTGTGTTATTTTTCTTTTATTGTTTGCATTTATGTGTGCATGTTTATATGTTTAAATTAATGAAAATACAAAAAAATATGTCGCGTTTGCAATCAGGATTTAATTCTACAATTAGGAGTAATTAAGTTCGTTTTACAAAAATAAAAAATCACAAAAAATAATGTACTTTGCATTTTTAGCATCTAACATCAAATTGTGTGATTTTAATTTTAATTGGTAGCTAATCATGTGTGATAATTGTTATTAGAAATTAATTAGTATTTTAGATAAGTTAACTTAGTTCTTAATTTAATTTAGGCTTGTATTTTATTTTAATTAGATTTTAAAAAATAAAGGAAAACAAAAGGAATCGGATTTGGGGCCAACAATCCAAAGACCAAACCAAATTTACCCTAAACCCAGCCAAATCCACACCCGGTCCACCCCCATTAGCCCTAAAACGACCCCATTTTACCCCCCTTTTAATCTAGACCGTTGGTTCTTGTTGATCCAACGACCCACATTAATTGATCAATTTAATATACCCAAACATTCATAATGCCCCCTCTCTCATCCTCTCTCATCCTCTCCCTCACCAACCCTAACCCCCATCTCGACCAGCACAAACCACCGCCATCCGCCCGCCAGAAATCGCCCACGGCGGCGGACGGTGGCCAACCACCACCAAAACTACACCCCAGGACCTCCTCCCTCTCCCTATTCCGAATCCCTAACCCTTATCCCTCGAATCCCAGCCGATTGCTTCGAATATTAGATCAAAGAATCGAACCAAAACCCTAAGTCATCCAAATGATCTCAAATTAACACCAAGTGACCACCCAACCTCCTTCATCCCTAAACCACCACTGGTTTCCCTCGAATCGACCCAGAACCCGTCGAATATCAGTTTGAATCCATAAACCCTAGCGCCGCCCTAGAGTTCCCCGGTGGCGGCGCTATCTCCAATCATCCCCAAACGCGCACCCTTGAACCACCAGGCTTCCCTCATCCCAAATCCCATGATAGTTTCACTCGAATCAAGCTGGATTCCCCCGAATTTGAAATCAACTGGACGAACCCTAAAAAACCTAAACTCCAGGTTTTGATATGAGTGAGAGAAGTCAGGTCGTAATCGACCTTAGTTGTGTATTCTCAATCGAGAACACTCGATTAAGGTCCATTTCGGCTTCAAATTTCAAGTTGAAGTGTCGACTAAAACAGGTTGGAACTTGGTCTGAAATTCCAAGGTATTTCCTTTCTTTTTCTTTTTCTTTTGTTGTTGTTTATTTTGTCTGATTAATTTTCTTTATCGTTCGTCATTTTGTCAATTATTTCTTCCTCCTCTTTCGGACCTTTTTCTTGGTCCAGTTTTCTTCATCTTTCTTTTGTTGTTGATCAACATATGTTACAAACTGTTCAATCGATTGAATGTGTTTGTCTTTTAGTTTAATTTTAAAAGTCACCGTCTGTAATGTTCTTGTACAAAACTGTGACTAGTCCTGTAATTGTTTGGTGTTTATTATTGGTTCAAATGGTTTTCAGTTTGCTCTTTGTTGTGCGTCATTTGTTTGGTTCCTTGCTCGTCCATTTTTCTGTCCAAGTTGATCATGATTGGTTCCCAATATGGCTAGCTTATTCCCAATATCTGTGTGAATCAATTTGGATACTATTTTGTTTGATTTGAGTTCTAGCATAAGTTGTTGGTTGAGTTTGATTAGGGAATTGGTTATAGTTGGTAGATTTTAGTACAGATTGAAAGGGATTGGGTAGGACAGTAATTTCAGTAGTTTCAGGGGTAATTTGGACTTGAAATTTGAAATGATTGAGTGGGCTGCCAGAAAGTACTAAGTGCAATATTAAACTAATGCTTTGTTTAATAATAGTGGGGAACAAAACATAGTACATGAGGGAATTAATTAAAAGGCTTCCCATACACGCGTGAATTAAAAATAGAACACGACAAAGGTTAGTGGGGAACAAGTGAGTTAAAAAATAGAAAAAGACATATAGTAGTGGGCTGTCAGGGAATATCATGGGCAAGAAGATTTTCCCTTAATTGTTTAAGTGTCTCAGAGCTGATAAGGGCTATAGTTTGCATATAAATAGAGGCATTAGAACTTGAACACATGAGGGGCTTTTTGGTATTCTGAGAATCAGTTTTGAGAGGAAAACTTAAAAAGAAAATAGATAGTTCTTCAGGCATTCAACCTTGAATAGTCTGAGAGTTTTTTTTTAAAGCTTAAAGTCAGTTTTTGAGAGCTTAGGACCAGTCTGTTTAAGAGTATAAACCAACACTATTCCATTGAAGTGTTGGCCAGTTTTGGTTTAATTCAAGTCCAGTTGGGTCCTTTTTGGGTGTTGACTATTGCTGTTGGGTTTTACAAGTCATTTCGTGCTTTGGTTTAAGTGTGTTTCTGGTTTGGATTGGCTGTTGCTGTTTGGTTTTACAATTTTTCTAGGTTTGAACCTGATTGATGTTGCTGCTGGAAACTGTTTGTGATTGTTGAATATCAGCTGACTACCTGTTGCTGACTTCTTCTTGTTCTTCTGTCCTACTTAAAATCCAGATACACATCTTGAACCTGATTCAATGTAATACCATCAGTTGATAATGACATAAGATGGAAGTATGAGTTTGATATAGCTTTCCAAATCCTTGTTAGTTCTGTATTAGTGTAGTTCTGTACTGATTGGAATCTGAAGTGTTAATGTAGTTTGGATTGTACTCATAAATAATAACACAAAGCTTGTGCAATTAGGCTTGTTTTCAAGTAGGTTTGGACTGTTTTTTAACTCTGTGGACTGTTGGACCCTCTTTATGAGCTTATGAAATTCTCAGTAGGCAACTTTAATATAACTTAGTTGTGTTGATAGTATAGTGTAGTGTAATCTAATATGTTTTTTTAATAATTATAGAGAAACAGGTTCAAATATTTTATTTAGCATGCTATTTCAATGTTTCCAGTTATGAGATCACGAGTCATGTGAGTGGATGATCTTAATTTGAATAAGGTTGGTAAATGATATTAGTTCTCAAATGTTAGTGATTAATGTTAGTTTTAAGTTCAATAGTTGTAAAAACAAGGTCCAAATGGTTCTGAATTTCATGTAGTTAATCCCAATAGTCCGGTTTATCTAATAATATTAGTTTGAATTAGTTTAAAAATAGTTAGTTTGCTTTGTTGCTAAATTCTGGGTTCTATTTTATTTTTTAACTTTAATAATGTGCATCAATAGATAAAGGAATAAGAAAATATGAGATGAAACGAAAATGGACATTTAAACAAATCGTTGGCTTGCCAGCCCAGGGACTTGATATTCGGATCTCCACGGTGCAACCCGTTATGCTTTCTCCGGTTTGGACT
This sequence comes from Nicotiana glauca, assembly GCA_026770625.1. Lineage (NCBI taxonomy): Eukaryota > Viridiplantae > Streptophyta > Magnoliopsida > Solanales > Solanaceae > Nicotiana > Nicotiana glauca. The sequence continues at coordinate 109,598 of MU739839.1, forward strand.
GCCCCCCAAGGACCACTTGCTGCGATTGGGCCTGATTTAAAGATTTCAATGTATAGTTTTACATAGTATAAGTTTGGGCTTTCGAGTTAGGTAGCGGGTTTCAAATTAAAAGGTTCCCCCTTTTGCTTGAATCCGGACTTGAACTTGAAGCCCGATTTTATAAATTTAAGTAATTAGGCCTCTTCTTTATTTCTTTTTAGAGACAAAATAAATAGAAAAATCATAGTCGCTCTAGGATATCCTTAAATAAAAATGAGACGAGCCTCGCCAATTAAAGCGCATAAATTGCGGGGCCCTCAATAAAATATTTTCTGTTAAAACTCTTAGATTTCAGGACGGGCTGTTTAGCGAATTTCACGGCCTCCCCCAAGGTAATAACGCGCTAGTCACTTTAGGCGCACTTTTAATAATTTACTTTCTTAAACTCGGGTTCACATTTATGTGACCCCAATCCAAATCTCAACGGAGTCGAAATGTATCAATAATCACGGGTGCATTGATGTGACGTGGTTCGAGATGTGTTTTCACAGTGTTGCAATTCTCGTTATAAAAAAATAATAATAAAAGCGGTAAAAAGTTAAAATTTGCACATAAGTTCATCATGTATTAAAATCAGATAAACAAGCCGAATATGACAGTTGAGCGACCGTGCTAGAACCACGGAACTCGGGAATGCCTAACACCTTCTCCCGGGTTAACAGAATTCCTTATCCAGATTTCTGGTTCACGGACTGTAATACAGAGTCAATCTTTTCCTCGATTCGGGATTCAACCGGTGACTTGGGACACCATTAATCTCCTAAGTGGCGACTCTGAATCTTAATAATAAATCCCATTTCGATTGCCCTTTAATTGGAAAAACTCGCTCTATTATACCTCTTACGAGGGTGTAGTAGGTAAAAAGGAGGTGTGACACAGATCTAGGTACTTCGACTCAGTCCTACCACCCTTGAGGCGAGGCAACTACTCGAGAGACTTTGAGGTATATCTACCGCGTTCGCAGACCGAGGACTCCCTTTCTATTCTCGCTTTTAAATGTTAGCCCTTCTATATTTCTGTTCTTTGTTAGACATTTTTGAGTTAGAGCTATGTAGTATCCTTAGCTTGTAATTCATGGATTTTCGGGTCTTGGAAATATGTATTGGTTTTTAGAGTTAAATATTGTGTATGTCGAACAGAACTTTTAAATGTTGTTTATTACTTTATTTCTGTTTTAAATTGTTTTATTTCTGCAATTTGGTTTTTCTTCCGCAATTTAGGCTTACCTAGTCGTACAGGCTAGGTGCCGTCATGATGGTTCACGGAGGGCGAACGAAGATCATGACAAGTTTTTATCAGCGCTCTAGGTTCATAGGAGTCATGAATCACAAGCCGGTATATTAGAGTCTCACTAATCGGTACAGAGACGTCTGTACTTATCTACGAGAGGCTATGTAACTGTTAGGAAAAATTCCACTTCATTTGATTTCCTTGTCGTGCGAGATTTTGATATCACAATTCTGAACATATGTCTTCTATTCTCTCACGGATGGTAAGGACACGTGCTACCCGAGATGATCAAGCACCCGCGGCCCCTAATGCAGCCGTTAGAGGCTGGGGCCGGGGTAGAGGCCGAGAACGCGCACGCAATGTAGTCAGAGCACCTGCGCAAGCTGCCATCGAGGAGCCACCAGCAGTGCCAGTCGGAGTCCAGTGACACGCCTACTGCTACTACCACGCCGGCACTTCAGGAGACTCTGGCATAATTCATGAGCATGTACACCACGTTCGCTCAGGCAGGGTTGCTTCCCTTGCTCAGCTATATCCCAGGCCGGGGGAGGAGCACAGACTCCCGCCGCCCGCACTCTTGAGAAGCGAGTGCATGTTGGTCAGGTCCTAGAGATTATTCGTGTATAGCCTGTAGCCCCAGGCCAGCCCGAGGACAGGGCAGCGACTTCGGAGGAAGAGCAGCGGAGACTTGAGAGGTTCAAGAAGTATGATCCTCCTGTATTTAGTGGGTTAGCATCAGAGGATGCCTTGGTATTTCTGGAGGAGTGCTACTATATTCTCTGCACCATGGGTATATCAGGATCGATCGGGGTTTCCTTCACTACTTTCCAGCTTCGAGGAGCCGCCTATGAGTGGTGGCGTACCTACGAGTTAGACAGTCCGGACGAGGCTGCTTCGCTGACTTGGACCCAGTTTTCAGATCTATTCCTGAGATAGTTTGTTCCTTAGAGCCTTAGAGATGCAAGGCGCACCAAGTTTGAGCATTTGCGCCAGGGTGCTATGACTATCTCAGAGTATGCTTTCCGTTACACTAGCTTGGCTAGACATGCACCAGCCTTGGTTTCTACTGTTCGCGAGAGGGTTTGCCGGTTTATTGAGGGGCTTATTCCCAGCATCAGGTCTAGCATGGCTCGTGAGTTGGAGATGGATATTCATTATCAGCAGGTGGTGAGCATTGCTAGGAGGATAGATGGTATGCATGCTAGGGAGAGGGAGGAGAGGGAGGCCAAGAGGTCTCAAGAGTCGGGCCATTTTTCTGGTGCCCGTGCCCCAGTAGCAGGTCGTCATGGTAGGGGTTATATGAGTCGCCCTATTCATTTAGCTCTTCCAGCGGCCAACAGTGCTCCATCTCCTTCTAGGCCTCAGGAGCCTTATTATGCACCTCCGATTTCTAGCGCGCCTGCTGCGCGGGGTGCTTTCAGAGGTCAGTCCAGCAGACCTGGCCTGAGCTAGTCACAGACACCATGTCCTCATAGAGCTTGTTTTGAGTGTGGTGACACCATCATGTTGTGAGGGATTGTTCCAGACTTGGGAGGGGTGCACCTCCACAGACTTCTCAGCCATAACGTGCCCCGCAGAGTTCTCAGGCTATGGTTATAGCTCCAGTTACTACCCCACCGGCTCATCCAGCTAGAAGTGGAGGTCGGGGAGGTAGAGGTCGCCCTAGAGGGGGAGGCCAGGCCCGATACTATGCCATTCCTGCCCATACCGAGACTATTGTCTCTAATTCTCTCACCACATATATTATACTGGTTTGTCACAGAGATGCATCGGTTCTATTCAATCCAGACTCCACTTATTCTTATGTGACTTCTTATTTTGCTCCGTATTTGGGTGTATCTCGGGATTCTTTGAGTTCCCCTATTTATGTTTCTACTCATGTGGGAGATTTTCTTATTGTGGACCGCGTTTATCGGTCGTGTTTGGTTGCTCTTAGTGGTTTTGAGACCAGAGCCAATTTATTGTTGCTCAGCATGGTAGATTTCGATATTATCTTGGGCATGGACTGGTTGTCGTCCTATTATGCTATTCTTGATTGTCACGCCAAGACCGTAATGCTGGCTATGCCAGGTATGCTGCGTGTTGAGTGGAGAGGTACTTTAGATCACACTACTAGTAGAGTTATTTCTTTCCTTAAAGCTCAGTGTATGGTTGAGAAGGGGTGTGACGTGTATTTAGCCTATGTGAGAGATGTCAGTATTGATACCCCTTCAGTTGATTCGGTTCCAGTAGTACGAGACTTTTCTGATGTGTTTCCAGCTGATCTTCCATACATGCCGCCTGATAGAGATATTGAATTTGGCATTGATTTGTTGCCGGGCACTCAACCCATTTCTATTCCTCCGTATTGTATGGCTCCTCCTGAGTTGAAGGATCAGTTATAGGAATTGCTTGATAAGGGCTTTATTCGACCCAATGTATCACCGTGGGGTGCTCATGTCTTGTTTGCGAAGAAAAATGATGGTTCTATACGTATGTGTATTGATTATCTTCAGTTGAACAAGGTTATACTGAAGACTTGTTATCCTTTACCTCGTATTGATGATCTGTTTGACCATCTTCAGGACGCACAGGTGTTTTCTAAGATTGACTTGCTCTCAGGTTACCATCAGTTGAAAATTCGGGAGCCAGATATCTCGAAGACTGCTTTCAGGACTCGGTATGGTCATTACGAGTTCCTTGTTATGTCATTTGGGCTGACCAATACCCCAACAACTTTATGCATTTGATGCACATTGTATTCCGGCCATATCTTGACTCTTTTTTCATTGTCTTTATTGATGACATTCTGGTGGATTCCCGGAGTCGGGAAGATCATGAGAAGCACCTGAGGACAGTGCTTCAGACTCTGAAGGAAAAGAAGTTATATGCAAAGTTCTCAAAATGTGAGTTTTGGTTGGATTTCGTGGCATTTTTAGGCCACGTGGTATCGAGTTAGGGTATTCAAGTTGATCCGAAGAAGGTAGAGGCAGTGCAGAGTTGGCCCAGACCATCCTCAGCTACAGAGATCCACAGTTTTCTCGATTTGGCGGGTTACTACCGTTGTTTTATGGAGGGTTTTTCATCGATTGCAGCCCCTATGACCAGACTGACCTAGAAGGGTGCTCCGTTCCAGTGGACGGAAGAGTGTGAGGCGAGCTTTTAGAAGCTCAAGACAGCTCTCACTATAACCCAATTTTGATATTGCCTACAGGTTCGGGGTCTTACACCGTCTATTATGATGCCTCGAGGATTGGCCTCGGAGCGGTGTTGATGTAGGACAGTAGGGTGATTGCCTACGCGTCCATACAATTGAAGGTACATGAGAAGAATTATCCGGTCCACGACCTTGAGTTAGCCGCCATTGTTCACGCCCTGAAGATTTGGCGTCGTTATTTATACGGCTGCCTTGTGAGATTTATACTGACCATCGGAGCTTGCAGTACCTGTTTAAACAGAAGGATCTATATTTGCGCCAGAGAAGGTGGTTAGAGTTGCTGAAGGACTATGATATAACTATTCAGTATCACTCGGGCAAGGCTAATGTGGTGGCCGATGCTTTGAGTCACCGGGCAGAGAGTTTAGGGAGTTTGGCTTATTTACCAGCATCAAAGAGGCATATTGAGGTGGATGTTCAGGCCTTAGCCAGCCAGTTTGTGAGATTGGATCTTTCAGAGCCCAGTCAAATTTTAGCTTGCGTGATTTCTCGGTCTTCCTTATTTGATCGTATTAGGGAGCATCAGTATGATGGCCCTCATTTGCTTGTCCTCAAGGACAAGGTTCAGCATGGTGATGCAAGAGATGTGACCATTGGCGAGGACAGAGTATTGAGGATGCAGGGTCGGGTTTGTGTACCTAATTTTTATGGGCTTCGTGAATTGATTCTAGAGGAGGCCCATAGTTCGCGGTATTCTATCCATCCGGGTGCCGCGAAGATGTACCAAGATTTGAGGCAACACTATTGGTGGAGGCGGATGAAGAAAGATATAGTTGGGTTTGTAGCTCGGTGCCTCAACTATCAGCAGGTGAAGTATGAGCACCAGAGATCGGGTGGGTTGCTTCAGCAGATAGACATTCGGGGGTGGAAGTGGGAGCAGATCACCATGGACTTTGTAGTTGGGCTCCCGCGGACTTTGAGAAAGTTCGATGCTATTTGGGTGATTGTGGATCGGCTGACTAAGTCCACTCAGTTCATATCAAAGTTATGGAGGTCTGTTCAGCATGAGTTGGGTACTCGGGTAGACTTGAGTACAACATTTCACCCTCAGACGGATGGATAGTCTAAGCGCACTATTGAGATTCTTGAGGATATACTCTGTGCATGTGTGATCGAGTGTGGAGGGTCTTGGGATTAGTTCTTGCCATTGGCGGAGTTTTCATACAACAACAGTTATCTGTCCAACATTCAGATGGCGCCGTATGAGGCTTTATATGGCAGGCGGTGTAGATCTCCGGTGGGTTGGTTCAAGCCGGGTGAGGCTAGATTATTGGGCACAAAATTAGTTCAGGATGCTTTGGAGAAGGTTAAGGTGATTCAGTATAGAATCCGTACAGCCCAGCCCAGACAGAAGAGCTATGCGAACCAGAAAGTTTGTGATGTTTCTTATATGGTTGGAGAGCGGGTTCTGCTTCTAGTTTCGCCTATGAAGGGCATTATGAGATTTGGGAAGAAGGGAAAGCTGAGTCCGAGGTTATTGGCCCTTTTGAGATATTGAGGCGTGTTAGAGAGGTTGCTTATGAGCTTGCCTTACCTCCCTGCTTGGCAGGAGTTCATCCGGTATTTCATGTTTCGATGCTCCGGAGATATCACGGTGATCCATCGCACGTGTTGGATTTCAGTTCAGTCTAGTTGGACAAGGATCTATCCTATATTGAGGAGCCAGTGGCAATATTGGACAGGTAGGTTAGGAAGGTAAGGTCAAAGAAAATTTTGTCAGTGAAGGTTCAGTGGCAGGGTTAACCGGTCGAGGAGGCGACCTGGGAGGCCGAGCAGGATATGCGCAGCTGTTACCCTCATCTTTTCACTACTTCAAGTATGTCTCTATGCTTGTTCGAGGACGGACGAATGTTTAAGTGTAGGAGGATGTGACGACCCAGTGGGTCATCTTAAGAATTTACGCCTTGATCCCCTATTAACTGCTTTCCCCATATTTATTTCTACCATTATTATTTTTCGAGATGTTCGATTTTAAGTTTCAGAGAGTTTTGGGACACTTAGTCCCTAAATGAGAGCTTAAGTGTTGGAAAGTTGACCTTAGTCGGAACAGTGTGAAGACAGCCTCGGCATGGAGATTTGATGGTTCCGTTAGCTCCATTGGGTGATTTCGAGCTTAGGGGCGTGTTTGGATTGTGTCTTGGAGGTCCGTAGCTAATTTAGGCTTGTAATGCCAAAAAGTTGAATTTTTGAAGTTTCCGGTTCGATAGTGAGATTTTGATCCAAGGGTCGGAATGGAATTCCTGAAGTTGGAGTAGCTCCGTAGTGTTGAATGTGACGTGTGTGCAAAATTTTAGGTCATTCGGATGTGGTTTGGTTGGTTTTTTTTATCAAAAACGTAATTTAGAAGATTTTAGAATTCTTAGGCTTGAATCTGATGCGAATTTGGTGTTTTGATGTTGTTTGAGGTGTTTTGAATATTGTTACAAGTTTGAATAAGGTTTTGGGATATGTCAGTGCCTTTGGTTGAGGTCCTGGGGGCCTCGGGTGTGTTTCGGATGCTCAACGAGATATTTTGGAACTTAGAGAAACTCCAGCAGCCCAGTTCTGGTTTCCTTCTTCGCGTCCGCGAAGAGGAGCTGGGGCTGGGGCTGGGGTAGGTTAATGCTTCGCATTCGCGAAGTGTTTCCCGCATTCGCGAAGGGTTATGATATGGAGTTGAAGGTTTGGCCTTCGCATTCGCGAAGGGCTGGGGTCTTTGAGCTACGCGTTCGCGATAGACTAGGAAGCTGAGCCTTCACGTTCACGAAGAAGGGCACGCGTTCGCGAAGAAGGAAAAATGGTCAACGTCAATTTGTACTTCACGAACGCAATGGCTTTGACCGCGTTCGCGAAGAAGGATTTAAATGCCTGGGCATAATGATTTAAAATGTCTATTCCGCATTTTTTTGCCTAAGTTCCTCCATTTTTAGGCGATTTTGAAGCTTTTTGAAGAGGATTGGAGAGGTATTCAAGGGGAATCACTTGGAGGTAACTTTTTTGACTTCATAACTCGTTTATATATGATTAAACACCTAATTAGTGGTGGAACATTTGAAAAAAATGGGTAATTAGGGCTTGAGATTAAGACATCTTAAAAGGGGTATTTGAGGGGTCAATTGAACTCCGATTTCAATGTTCTTGTTATGCATAGACTCGTGAGAGTATGAGGATTCCGAAAATGTAAATTTCGCCCGATTTTGAGACGTGGGCCTGAGAGGCGTTTTGGTCATTTTAACTAATTTCGCGGATTAACTTAGAATTTAATTGTAGAATCCGTTACTTGAAGTGTTATTTACAATATGCAATTGAATTGAATAGATTTGGGCCATTTGGAGTCGAGTACTCATGGAAAAGATATGGGTTTGGGTTGATTTTGAGTTGGTTCGAGGTAAGTCGCTTGCCTAACCTTGTGGGGGGAGGGGGGGAATCTTCCCCTTAGGATTTGGTATATTTGATAATTTAAATGCCTGGTACGTGAGGTGACGAGTGCGTACTTGAGCTAATTGTTGAAAAATCCAGTTGTCTTTAAGTAATTTCAATTGTGTTCCTTGTTCCTGTTTCATTTTACTTGTAAATTAAATCTGTTGTTAGCTTAGGAAAAGCATGTCTAATTGACTTAACTGCTTATTTGCTTAAACTGCCATAGTTGAGTTATGTGAAGCATGTTAGGTTAGAATTTCCTGTGTAATTGGTACGAAGTTAAGCTTAATTGTGTATTTCTGTGTTGTTGTTGTGTGTTTTACTTTGGGACTACGGGATGACATCCCGGGAGATCCCCTGTACGTATTTATGATTTGAACTGAGGTGCGGGATACCAAGAGATCCCTAACACATATATTGAGGATACGAAGAGATCCTCGGGATACCAAGAGTTCCTCGGGGTACCAAGAGATCCCTGGCACGTATATTGGGGATACCAAGAGATCCCCGACTATATATTGAGGATAATGAGAGATCCTACAGTTATCATCCTTGTTATGAGTGGCATTTCCTTGTGTTTTGTTTTTATCTCTGTTCAGTTATTGAATTCTTTATTATCTTGTATTAGATTCTTACTGTAGATTCTCAATTGAACTGTTTATCTTATTCTGTCATTTCTATATTTATTTAACCTCAGTAGGGCCCTGACCTTCCTCGTTACTACCCAACCGAGGTTAGGCTTGATACTTACTGAGTACCGCTGTGGTGTACTCATGCCCTTTATGCGCATGTTTTTCATGTGCAGATCCAGGTACTTCGACTCAGTCCCACCACCCTTGAGGCGAGGCGATTGCTCCAGAGACTTCAAGGTATATCTGCTGCATCTGCAGACCAAGGAGTCCCTTTCTATTCTCGCTTTTAAATGTTAGCCCTTCTGTATTTCTGTTCTTTGTTAGACATTCTGGAGTTAGAGCCATGTAGTATCCTTAGCTTGTGATTCGTGGGTTTTCGGATCTTGGAAATATGTATTGGTTTTGAGAGTTAAATATTGTGTATGCCGAGCGACACTTTTAAACGTTATTTATTACTTTATTTCTGTTTTAAAAACTTTTATTTTCACAATTTGGTTTTTCTTCAGCAATTTAGGCTTACCCAGTCGTAGAGGCTAGGTGCCATCACGATGGTTCACGGATGGCGAACCGGGGTCGTGACAGATCTGTGGATAAAGATTGAGCAACGTGTGCTTGAATAAGACAACCCTTTCGTATATTCTTCTCTCAGCTTTTACAATATGCTCTAGTTCTGAAAAAGACAGATCCCTCTTTGTTCTTTATCTCTTCCTATTTATAAGGGACATTCCACAAAAATACTAAAAAGTATAACATAGAGAATATCCAAAGGAATATTCTTTATGTCTATTTCTGAATCTAAGTTACCGTTATTGTTCTGTCTCAGCTGCCTGCTTCTGGCGTCGACCTTTATGAGGACGACCTTCAGTCGTTATATCGTGGTCGACCCCGCCCTTTGTCTTGCTTATCCATTACCGTTGTTACCAAATTTGGACCTATACAGTATGTATGTTATTATATCTTGAATGGTCTCTTTCCTTTTATTCTTCTCTCTGATTCTCTTTTTTTTCCTCTTTTCACGAGTTCGGAACCAAAATATTATCTTTTTGGACAAAAGTAACATTAAGAAGTGTAAAAAAAAAAGTTACCATTATATATATAGCGCAATATAAAACCACGCTATACTTTAACTGTGTTTTAGCCGTTAGAGTATATCGCGGTTTAAAACCGCGCTATATATGTATAGCGCATGAATTAACTGCGTTATATATATAACGCATTAAATCACAACGTTACACAAAAAACCACTGGGCTGCCCAATGGTTAAAGGGCATCTATAAAGATGATTTTGTCCTTGAGATACAAGGTTCGAATCCCTACACCAATATTCTTGTATTTTCCTATTTCTTTTTCATTTTTTGTTTCTTTTCATTATTTGGTTTAAGTGTTTAGATATAAATACTTTAATAAAGAAGCCTTTTATTATTTCTTTAAAAAAATCAACAATACTTTTAATAGTTGTTATTTTCTGTTGTACGTAAAACAAAATTATTTTTTTCCTTTTACTTTCAAATTAGAATTATAAGTTTTATTTTATAGTTAAAATTTTCATAAGAGAATAATATATATATATATATATATATATATATATATATATATATATATATATATATATATATAATTTTTAAAACGAAAATCACTTGCTTTGAATCATCATCGTCTCTTTTGTTTTTAGGAACCACAAAAACTATTAACCTTCCAATTACTTTTACACGTTATTACCCTCCATTAACTAAGGCATTTTGGTTTTAATTACATCTTATTAGTACTTATAGCTAGTGAATATCATTTTATGTAAGATAATCTAAATAAATACATTTCAATTAAAAAAAATATGTATATCAATTAGGGGATTGACAACGGGTACCTTCTTCGTTATTCTAATTTTACTCGGTTAGTTAGTGTTTGTTTAGTTTGATAATTAATAGTATTAATTAAAGATTATTTATAACTTAAATATTACTTTTATGAATACTATATTTTATAACTTGCTTCTTATTTTATGTTTTAAAATTTTATATAAATATATCTCTATAATAATGCTACAAGATTGAGCAATAATTACTTTATCCTTTACTCTGATCCACTCGGCTATTATAAGTAATGACTCTTTTTTTTTTTCATGATTTCTTTATCCTAGCATTGAGCAAAAAACTCAGTGGCCTATATTGATGATTTCTTCTTTTGAAAGAATTATAAGATAATACACATGACTTCACACTGTGTCAGAAAATGGCTCATATTTTTAGGTTTTACCCTACCTAGCCCATCTTATACATATTTTGAAAGCACTAGTAAATTCAAAATTTGTGTTCTTACAACCATTGCTTCTAAAAGATATGGAGTTAAACATGTGTTCTCACAACCATTACTTTCACTCTCTTTTCTTCTCACATCTTCTGCATATGCTTCAAGGGGCCGTGTATTTTATGCTTCTCCCCCTGTGTTACCTGGTTGCAATGTAAGAAAATTAAAGAGTAGAAGTCCACCATTGAAGGTCATTCAAAGCTTTGCTTTCGAGAATAAGATTTTTTGAGTTTGTTAGTTGTTTCGATTGGGTGTTGTTCCAATTGATTGAAAATATCAAAAGGAGTTCAAGATTTAAATTTATAGTGATTTGGAGTAGATTTGAGTAAAATTGCAGAAAAGACGCAAGGAAGAAGACGAAGTCAGGTTTTTGTATAATTATGTATAATCTTGTATAATAACGTATGTGATTATACAAACACATCTTATACACTTTTATACATCTTTATACAAACGTCTGTAGACGAACTTCTTGCACGATTTTTAGTTGCAATTCTTGTTCAAAACCAGTCCAAATCTCCATTAAATGACTTCAAATTTTATATACAACATCCCTATACTATTTCTAACAAGTCTAAATAACACTCACTCCAAATTTCTCACAAAATTAAATTCAGAATTTAAACCCACATATTAAGCTTGCTAAAAATTTAATTTTCACCACCCAAATGGATTTGGTTTGTTGAAATAATATTTGAGTCACATTTACTTATTCGAAAATTAACGTAAAAGCTTGAAAAAACTTTTTAAAAATTAAATGGTAATTTCGAGAACCTATTGGAGTTGAATGTTGAGTATTATCCTATTATTTTTGGGCTACTTGGTTGTAAATTAAAATATGGGTTATAAAATTAAAAAGTAGAGAGCTCAATTGTTCTTATGTGAAATTTTCCCATTTGTTTTTTATCTTAGCATTGAACATATATAACATTCATGTTATAAATATATACTCCCTCCGTTTCAATTTATGTGAACCTATTTCTTTTTTAGTCCGTGCCAAAAATAATGACCTCTTTCCCTATTTGAAAATAATTTACCTTTATATAATGATTTATAGCCACACAAAATATATGTGCTTCATTTGATACCACAAGTTCAAAAGTCTTCTCTCCTTTCTTAAATTATATGCCCAGTCAAATGGGTTCACATAAATTGAAATGGAGGGAGTATTATATTATGGATGTTCATTTAGTACTCCGTTGTAAATAAGCTTCCCGAAGAAGCTTATCCATATGGGACTCCGTCGTAAGTATGGTTATCTATTTAGTACTCTATTGGAAATAAGCTTCCCGAAGAAGCTTATCATTTCGGTACTCCATTATGAATAAATATTACTCCGGTAGAAGATTATCCATACCGGGTATAATGAGCTTATCCTTTCAGTACTCTGTTATGGATAAACATTACCTCAGTAGAAGATTATTTATACCTGGTACAATGAGTTCATCCTTTCAGTACTCCGTTATGGATAAACATTACTCTCAGTAGAAGATTATCCATATATGGTATACTAGCAGCTTACACAACAGCTTGCAGTAGCTGCTTACACAGCAGTTTCTTTTCTTCTATAAATAGAGGAGATTTCAGTTCATTATGTACATCAGTTTGAATTCGAATAATATATTAATTTCTCTCTATACTTTTCTTTACTTTACAGTCTTTATTTTATAATACGTTATCAGTACGAGACTCTGCCATTATGAGAACTTGCTTCGAATTTAATTTCTATGTCAATGATTGCTTTATTCCTTCTCTACTTTTTTGATGCGGAAAAAGTCGGAGAAACCACGTTTCCATTTGTAGTAAGATTAGCTATGAGTTAAATGTGTTCTACTAGTTGCATGTAATCCTGAGAATCTGTAAGTATAAGGAAACGGAAGAGAAGAAATTAAACCAGCTCACGGGGGGGGNGCTGAAGTAAAACAAAAGGGTATTCATCATCTATATCATTTACTTGGAGTGAATTTTGTTGCAGAAATGGCTCAAATATGGGCATAGATTGTCACGATCCAAAATTCACTAAGGGTCGCGATAGCGCCAGACACTACTGTCAGGCAAGCCAACCAAATTACTTAATCCAAATCTCGTTTTAATACTTTTTAAAATCCAGGATTTTCCTTCAAATTTAGCAATTTTAAAAGATAATAGTCTCAAATCGAATTTAAATGATAAGCAGTGAATATAAAATACTTCAAACCATCCCAGAACCCGGTGTCACAAGTGCATGAGCATCTACTGACAAGGAGATAAAATACATCATCCGTCCGAAATACCGTGGACAGAAAGTAAATACAGTATACTGGAAGGGACTGCTCTAACTGTGGCCGTCTTGAATAATGCTGCTCACCTAGTCCCAGAATCATCCGTGCTGCTATGCCCAGTAGACCGCTAGAGTTACATATACCTGTGCAACAAAAATGCACAGAAGTGTAGTATAAGTACGTAAACAACGTGTACTCAATGAGTATCTCGCCTAATCTCGAAGAAGTAGAGACGAGATGGTCAACTTCGACACTTACTAGTGGTCTAATAATGATGTCAATATTACATTAAATCGTGAATTTCTACCAACGTGATTTTTATCAAATAGAAGGAAACAAGTAAACTATTATTCCTTTTATGGGAAATTTCCGACTTCCTTTTCCATTATTTTTCCAAATATTCTCAAGCCATGAAGAGGTAATAACAACTTTAATAAATTCAAGCAGCAATACAAGAATACACAAATCATGCCGATGTCGACGGCCCGCTCCAACATAAATGTAAACTATGTACCTGCGAGGGTCGACAGCGCACCTATATATGCATCTATTTAATCTGCCGAGATGTTCGGCCCGTTCCAAAATATAATACACAGACAGTCAATCAAGAAGTTCACACGGAGTAATTATCCAATGAAAATAAATCCTCTTTTAACCATTTAAGAAAAATGAGATTTTATCTGTTTAGAAATTCGTTTGCTAATTCGATGTGATTTAAGCAATTCAAACGTCGGTAAGTTTACGATTAATCCAAGTATGGCACGCTTTTGGGTCCTAACTACCCGGACAATAGCATACTAGTAGCTACGCATGGACTCTCGTCACCTCGTGCGTACGTAGCCCCCACAAATAGGAGCACATAATCAATAATTTTACTTATGGGGACACTTCCCTCTTACAAGGTTAGAAAGACATTCCACGCCCTTTCGAAGACTCGAATCGATGCACAACGCTCCAAAACTAGCCAATAATTATGTAAATCCATTAATATACGCTATGATACTCATTATAATCCAATTTATAGCAATTTCTAACCCCGATCGAAAAGTTAACAAAAATGCCCTTGGGCCCACGTTCCCGGAATCCGAAATTTTTCGAAGATAAAGATTACCCATGAATTCAAGAACTCAATTATATAATTTTCTCTTAATTTCATCCCCAAAATCGTGGCTAAATTCCAAGATTTCTAATTTTCTAGGTTTTCCACCAAAACCTCAAATTTATACTAATTTAAATACTCAAATCCATACTTAGTTGATGTATTTAACTCAAAATAGGTGGGAGTGACTTACCTTGACGTTGATGACGAAAATCTCCACTTGAAGCTCCCCAAAAATCGCCCAAGCCATGAAAATATGAGAGAAAATGGCCAAATCCCGATTTTAAAATAACCCCTCTGCCTCCAGCTACTTTCGATTCTGCGGAAGAAATTCCGCTTCCGCGGTCTCGCTTTTGCGGACCATCAGCCGCTTTTGTGGCTTCCACTAGGCCTCCCATTTTTGCTTTTGCATTCCCCTTCCCGCAAATGCGGTCCCGCTTCTGCGGAACCTTGACCGCATCTGCGGTCCACGAGCCCCTGGCAAAAGCCGCTTCTGCGATGCTTCTACCGCAGGTGCGGTCCCGCATCTGCGGAAATATGACCGCATCTGCGGTCCTTTCTCTTCTAGCCAAAAACCACTTCTGCGGTTGGAGTGCCGCATCTGCAATCCAATAACTGCAGATGCGGTTGTGACAACAACCAGCAAGCCTCAGCCTTCCAAAATTTCTATTTTCGATCCCTTAACCATCCGGAATCAACCCGAGGCCCCCGGGACCTCAACCAAACCTACCAACTAATCCCAAAACATGCTACGGACTTGCTCAAGGCCTCAAATCACATCAAATAACGCTAAAATCATGAATCAACCTCCAATCCAAGCTTTATGAACTTTAGAATTTCCAACTTCTTCTTTCGATGCTAAATATATCAAATCACGTCCGATTGACCTCAAATTTTGCACACAAGTCATATTCGACATTGTAGACCTACTCCAGCTTTCGGAATCGGATTCCAACCCTGATATCAAAAAGTCAACTTCCAGTCAAACCTCTCAAAATCCTCTGGATTCTATCTTTAGCCAAATGGTTCCAAAATGATCTACGGGCCTTCGAATTCACTTACGATCGCGCTCCTAACTCCAGAATCACCATACGGAGCAATTCCCAAACCTGGAATCCCAAACGGATATCAATATCACTGAAATGCACTTCAACCTAAACTTATGAAATTTCTTCCAAAATGCTAACTTCCATAATAGGCGCCAAAACGCTCTCGGGTCATCCAAGACCCGATCCAGGCATACACCCGAGTCCGAAATCATCATACGAACATGATGGAAACTTCAGATCCTGATTTGGAGGTCATTTACGAAAAAGATCCCATCCTAGTTAATTCTTTCATCTTTAAGCTTCCGAAATGAGAGTTCTCTTCCCAATTCAACTCCGAACTTCCCGAAACTCAATTCCGACCACGCGTACAAGTGGTAATTCCTAAATTGAAGCTGTTCATGGCCTCAGACTACTTAACGACGCGCTAGGGCTCAAAACGACCGGTCGGGTCGTTACATTCTCTCCCACTTAACCATACGTTCGTCGTCGAACGTGCTGAGAACTACACTGGAGTAGCCTAAAATCACTGTTCAGCTTCTCATGCACCTTCCCGTGCTACCACAACTTAGTTGAGCACATTAGCTCGATAAATTCTGAAGATATTCCCTTTTATTCAACCAAATAGGCTTTAGAGCCCAATTCTAACATCCGAAATTCTTTGCCAGACCGGCTTCGAACATACGATCACCATATCAATAACTACACGTAGCACCAAAACATACTGGTACCTTAGCTGAATTCACACCTAGCATCACTTTACCCACCGGACCACAATAACATTTTCTGATAAACTTAGTCAAAATTTCACGAATCTGATGCTCCCATTGCACCCCATGGCATACACAGGTCTTACTCTAACCCTTACAATGCAGCCACAATGGAAGAGATGTGCAGAAATTCATAATCAACTGCCGAGTCAACAAATCATTGAGTCTATACTTCTGACAAGAAACATTACCACATTCTGAACCAAATAATGATCTTTGCTCCTTAACATATTCCATACAGTCATATTGCACTTATCCCGAATCCAATGATCTCGTCTCACCCAGTACGAACTGTTCAGGCAATAAGCCACCCCGACATGACAAAAAGTCTAATATGATGCCACAATGTGCTAATAGGCTACCAATTCGAACGCGATACAAAGGAAAACGAACTCTGGAAGGAATTACCTAACTCACGCACTAATACAGACTTTCCTTAGAAAATAGGAAGCAAGGCATACAAAGATAGCATATAGAAAACTATACTCAACATCACACTATTGCGGCGCGCAACCCGATCCAAATAACATACACATGGCGGCGTGCCATCGATCCACACATAGATCCCACATAAGGAGATTGCACATCGAGCTAAATTGGCTCATTACGATAAAATATCGAATTTCGGTCACAAGCACGCTAAGTGCATAATACCATCCCCGAGGGGACATATAGCGCCATAAGCTACAAAACTCAAGCATAACTGAGGTGCGACATACAATCTGAATCTCAAGAGCCATTTGGCTCATATAACATCATTTCTACGCGGATCCTCAACACGTAAGCAATTTTTTAAATCGTCTCACGACTCACACGACGCAATGCATCACTGCATGAAATACCTGGCAATGAAATAACACCCTGACTGCTCATCCATACGGAGCGCATTGCTGAAATGATCATGTTTGGCCTGATATAGAGCCCATATTAACATTTGAATCCATCCACCGACCTCAAGCCGATTGTGATTGCACTGACTAGACTAATAACCTTTCCAAGGTCCACAATAACCCTCCTTTCTTTCATAACGCATAAGGACAACCGTCATAACCAGAGAAATCCTCCACAGCCCATAACTTAATAGACTGAGTGCCCTCCAGGCATATATTCTCAAATCAACGATATTATCACAACCTTCATATTTGGTTTAAGTATTTAATCAATCAAGTAACTACCTGCCATACCTATAAAATCTTCCTGTGGGACACACTCCCACAACCTACCATAACAAATAACTGGGTCGTACCTCCAAACCACCGACGCACTAACGCTGGAAAGCGATCAAGAATCATTAACCAGGATGCAAAGCCTTTTTCACAAAACACCGATCTCAGGTGACGCTGAAGACAATACCAACTTACCTTAAACATCGAAACTCCTTTCCTGCTCATCTGAGCTCGTGACATCCTTGTCCACACCGAACGGTTACCTTGATCTTTACTTCAAATTCTATACCACTCACTGGACCTCACGCCAATATACGATAGAACACACTTTTCATCATAGCTTCGGAAACACCTTCGGGCTAACACTTCATCATATAAAATCTTTTCACTTAACTCACTTCAGGAGAACCATGGCAACACGCAGGTAAATTCTCATAACCGTAGAATATGAAAATCTCTAAGTAGTGGTCTAAGCCACCATAGCCCTTCTGGTATCCGCTTCCACATAACCATCCATACATTAGAATGCTTCTGAATAACATCAATTACGGCGGCCAACATGCCTCACACGTACCGCCACAAATCACATGCATAACTTGATCACGCTGAAGGGACTGGTCTCCACTACCAATATGTCAACTCCATTCTGGCCAACCAATCTATCTTCGTCCGCTTTATACTTGATCGCCATCGAAACAATAATAACTCCATCCAACATTTACCACACTCTATCCGCACTCACCCTGAGTGACCTTGAACCGCGAGACCATGCTATCTCAAATCCCACGAACTGTTTTCACACCTCCCAATTACTACATCGCAAGCCAAAATAAATCATTTTCGTCTTTGGTAAAATTACCAAGGGCTATAGTCAACATCACAGAACATTTTGTGCCTCTTCTCAAAGGCTGCTAACAAGCTTGATTCTTACCCGTAACCATACGCTCAAAATCATTAGGCGTCACACCTCATCTTGTGAATTTACCATGACCGTTGTTGAGAGCCACCCGCTCTGACTTGGCCCCAAATATAATCAACTCCATGAATCTTCCATCACACGAATACCCCTTGGCAAAGGACCCGCCGAATCACTTCCCTTGGAACCCGCATCTATACAAAATAAAATCCTGAATCTTCCTCCAAGTCTGAACATGGGCCAATAAGGCCAACGATAGCCCACATTTAATACTTCCTTTGCTTAAATTACCACTTATGGTCCTTTTCCGTAGTTGAAATAGCCCATCGATATGCTAATAGCCAAAAATCTCGTAAGTAGTTAACCATGCAACCCAATCGTAAGCGATGGGACTCTGCCACTTAGCATGAAGCCATTATTTCACAAACCTGGAACTCACCCGTCCTCTTTATTTCTTATTGACATAACCTTGCGCAATCAACCGCCAAAGTTCTCGAAATCTTTCTGGGAAACCCCCTTCTTATATTCTAACTCATCAAACACATTTGCACAACCGATCTCTTTGCTATATAACCGATAGAATTCTTCGCAGAAGCCTCACCAACCACACGACTGTTAATCTGCTCACTTGGGTAACCCACCTATAAAAGCTCTCCCCGGCATCTTCCAATGCTACTGCACGGGGTACAATCATTATGACATCAATAACACATCCTGAGTCTAAGCTCACTCTCCAACCGCACAGGTCCATTTACCCCTCGTGGACATCATTTAAATGTGCGGCAACAACCTTCAAATTCGAAGTTATGCTGCATCTTTCTTTCTTTCAGGCAACTCCTTTTCGTTATATCAAATCTCTTGCCGCATAATAGACCACACTTCAAATTAAATCTGTAGACCCCAATCATCAATCACTAACATTCTCAATCACTGCAAACTCTCCTTAAGGCACGTGGTCATCCCACTAGAAAGCCCATATGCAACTCCGCCACTCTCCCACTTTGGCAGAACTCATCCCCTTAATCGATTATTTGACCTTTGCTTCTTATACTTGGCATTCTAGAAATTTTAGCCACTGCCTGACACTTTCCACACATCTTTCCTCATCCTTTTCTACTCAGTTGTTGCCTTAATAAAAATCTATCTTCGTAGCACTTGAATCCATAAATCGCTACTAAATTTAAATTTTTGTCGGAGATTATCTCTCTGGAACTGCCAATATCAGAAATGTCGATTCAATCCTGAACCACCCTACCTCGCGATGTCTAACAGTAGTTTCTCCAATATTATTCCTCAATACCCCAAGGCAAATTGCAGAAGACCATAACACGGACAAATTTAGTACCTCTAATAAGGACAACGACACCACATTGTAGAAGAAAGCTCCACCACGCTAGCAAATACCGAGTCTCGATACCTCATCAACCCAAACCTGAACATTCTCGGCCTGATTGCCTTTCCCCTTCCGTGAATAAAACACCGAATCTCTAGATTATGCACCGAGTAACCTCCCTTTAAGTCATTCATGTTCCGATACGTAGGCAAATATCCTACCATTATAACAATACTGTCGAACGATTGTTCATAAGCATCATGGCAACTTGTGCCTAACCTCAGAGCTCTCAGAAGTATCGCTACTGAGCTTGAAATAATAAAATACCCTTCAACAAGGCGACGATAATAGTCCAATCAACTATAATGAGAGAAACATCCTACACCACATTCGTAGTACCATTACAATTCTTCAATTCTCGATTTATAACAACCGCATCGCGTCGCATAAGATTGAGCAGGAAAGAAACAAAGGCATAAGCCTCACAGGAATCAAATCGCACAATAAGGAATCAAGAAAGGAAGTACTCCTAACAGTCCTACAGCCTCCCGAGGATAAGTACAGACGTCTCCGTACCGATCCGCGAGACTCTACTAGACTTGCTCATGACTTGTGAGACCCTAGGAACCTAGTGCTCTGATACCATGTTATCACGACCCAAAATCCACTAAGGGTCGCGATGGCGCCGGACAATGCTGTCAGGCAAGCTAACCAAATTACTTAATCCAAATCTCGTTTTAATACTTTTTAAAATCCAGGAATTTCCTTCAAATTTAGCAATTTTAAAAGATAATAGTCTCAAATCGAATTTAAATGATAAGCAGTGAATATAAAATACTTCAAACCATCCCAGAACCCGGTGTCACAAGTGCATGAGCATCTACTGACAAGGAGATAAAATACATCATCCGTCCGAAATACCGTGGATAGAAAGTAAATATAGTATACTGGAAGGGACTGCTCTAGCTGCGGCCGTCTTGAATAATGCTGCTCACCTAGTCCCAGAATCATCTGTGCTGGTACGCCCAGTAGACTGCTAGAGTTACATATACCTGTGCAACAAAAATGCACAGAAGTGTAGTATGAGTACGTAAACAACGTGTACTCAATGAGTATCCCACCTAATCTCGAAGAAATAGAGACGAGATGGTCAACTTCGAAACTTACTAGTGGTCTAATAATGATGTCAATATTACATTAAATCGTGAATTTCTACCAACATGATTTTTATCAAATAGAAGGAAACAAGTAAACTATAATTCCTTTTTATGGGAAATTTCCCACTTCTTTTTCCATTATTTTTCCAAATATTCTCAAGCCATGATGAGGCAATAACAACTTTAATAAATTCAAGCATCAATGCAAGCATGAGCAAATCATGCCGAGTTCGACGGCCCGCTCCAACAGAAATGTAAATTGTGCACTTGCCGAGGGTCAACGGTGCGCCTATAGATGCATCTATTTAATCTGCCGAGGCTTTCGGCCCGTTCCAAAATATAATACACAGACAGTCAATCAAGAAGTCCACATAGAGTAATTATCCAATGAAAACAAATCCTCTTTTAACCATTTAAGAAAAAATGAGATTTTATCTGTTTAGAAATTCGTTTGCTAATTCGATGTGATTTAAGCAATTCAAACGTCGGTAAGTTTACGATTAATCCAAGTACGGCATGCTTTTGGGTCGTAACTAACCGAACAATAGCATAATAGTAGCTACGCATGGACTCTCGTCACCTCGTGCGTACGTAACCCCCACAAATAGGACCACATAATCAATAATTTCACCTATGGGGACACTTCCCTCTGACAAGGTTAGAAAGGAGACTCACCTCGCTCCGAAGGTCCATAATCGGCATTTCACGCCCTTACGAAGACTCAAATCGATGCACAAAACTCCAAAACTAGCCAATAATTATGTAAATCCATTAATATATGCTAAGGTACTCATTATAATCCAATTTATAGCAATTCCTAACCCGGATCGAAAAGTTGACAAAAATTCCCTCGGGTCCACGTGCCCGACATCCGAAATTTTTCAAAGATAAAGATTACCCACGAACTCACGAACTCAATTATATGATTTTCTCTTAATTTCATCCCCAAAATCATGGCTAAATTTCAAGATTTATAATTTTCTAGGTTTTCCACCAAAACCTCAAATTTATACTAATTTAAATACTCAAATCCATACTTAGTTGATGTATTTAACTCAAAAATAGGTGGGAGTGACTTACCTTGACGTTGATGACGAAAATCTCCTCTTGAAGCTCCCCAAAAATTGCCCAAGCCATGAAAATATGAGAGAAAATGGCCAAATCCCGATTTTAAAACAACCCCTCTACCTCCAGCTACTTCCGCTTCTACGGAAGAAATTCCGTTACCGCGGTCTCGCTTTTGCGGACCATCAGCCACTTCTGCGGCTTCCACTAGGCCGCCCATTTTCGCTTATGCGTTCCCCTTCCCGCAAATGCGGTCCCGCTTCTGCGGAACCTTGACCGCATCTGTGGTCCACGAGCCCCTGGCAAAATCTGCTTCTGCGATGCTTCTACCGCAGGTGCGGTCCCGCATCTACGGAAATATGACCGCATCTGCGGTCCTTTCTCTTCTAGCCGAAAACCACTTCTGCGGTTGGAGTGCCGCATCTGCGATCCAATAACTGCAGATGCGGTTATGACAACAACCAGCAAGACTCAACCTTCCAAAATTTCCATTTTCGATCCGTTAACCATCCAGAATCCACCTGAGGCACCTGAGACCTCAACCAAACCTACCAACCAATGCCAAAACACGCTACAGACTTTTTCGAGGCCTCAAATAACGCTAAAATCATTAATCAACCTCCAATCCAAGCTTTATGAACTTTAGAATTTCCAACTTCTTCTTTCGATGCTTAAACATATCAAATCACGTCCGATTGACCTCAAATTTTGCACACAAGTCATATTCGACATTGCAAACCTACTCCAGCTTTCAGAATTGGATTCCGACCCCGATATCAAAAACTTCCAGTCAAACATCTAAAAATCTTTAGGATTCTATCTTTAGCCAAATGGTTCCAAAATGACCTACGGACTTCCGAATTCACTTACGATCGCGCTCCCAACTCCAGAATCACCATAAGGAGTTATTCCCTGACTCAGAATCCCAAACGGACATCGATATTACTGAAATGCAATTCAACCCAAACTTATGAAATTTCTTCCAAAATGTTAATTTTCACATTAGGCGCCAAAATGCTCCCGGGTCATCCAAGACCCGATCCGGGCATACGCCCGAGTCCGAAATCATCATACGAACATGCTGGAACCTTCAGATCCTGATTCGGAGGTCGTTTACTCAAAAGATCCCATCCTAGTTAATTTTTTCAACTTTAAGCTTCTGAAATGAGAGTTCTCTTCCCAATTCAACTCTGAACTTCCCGAAACTCAATTCCAACCACGCGTACAAGTCGTAATACCTGAATTGAAGTTGTTCATAGTCTCATACTGCTGAACGACGTGCTAGGGCTCAAAACGACCGATCAGGTCGTTACATAGATTATGATTAAGCCACTTACATTAAGTTAAGCCATGCCATGGAGATGGACTTGTGCGATTGATTCAGTATTTTCAAATGGAAGAATTGATAAGTGTTCATCTCCGATGTAAGGCGACACTCTTATGTTCGTGAAGTTCATTTTGAGCATCATAAGACTGATTATATTCTTGAGGTGGTGAGTTTTTCTTCTTGGCAGTAATGGTTGCTTATATTTGGTTTAATATCTTTATCATCATTTGCTTGGTTATATGCTACGTATACACTACCTATTTTGATATTTGTTTCTATCCGTATTATTTTAATAAAGGGTTACAAAGTGGATGATATTGTTAGATCCACTTATACTCCAGCAGGATTTGCAAGAAATATACAACCACTAAAAGTGGTTATGTTTCGTATATCTCATTGTAGCTAATTTTTTTGTTAACCACCAGAAGTGGTATATGCTAATGACCACTAGAAGTGATAATTTAGACTTTCTATGGTTACAATTGAAGATAAGCTAGAGAAATGTTATTTATTGTATATGCATGACTCGATTTGCTCCTGAAGTAGCATTATCGTAAAAGAGCTTCTAAGACATCACACAATTTGTGTAATTAATGAGTGTTCAGATAATTATGTTCCGTTCCCTGAAGGATTAGAACTTTTGATAAATATTTATCCATCTCCTGAAGTGAATGTGATAATATTAAGAAAGCTCGTAAATATAAATGCGCTCTTGATGTAAATATATTATAATTCACCTCCAGAAGAGGTAATATGATCGAGAGAATATATACTCAATATTTCATATTTTAATTTGCTCCTGAAGTAGTAAAACAATTGAAATTTTCACCTGAAGCAGGAAAATATTATGAAACTGTGTCTTTCTGTGTTTAAATAAAATAATGAACTATTCAAAGTTATTTTTGAAACACATTTTCATTCCCTGGAGTGAATGAAGAAATACCACAACTCACGTCCTGAAGAGCTAAAATAACAGAGGATATAAATATTATTTTTTTGGTATAAAGATCAATACCGCACGTACCTGTTGTACGTAAAACATCTTGGATAATTTTATTAAGTATCATTCTAAGGCAAAAGCATTCTTGTGGAATACTTTCTACTACAACCACATTAATATGTTATGGTTAGTTACCGAGTTTTCCGAAGGAAATAACAACTCATGTATCTTTCCTCGAAGGATGTAATGACTATGTGGTTGCCGATTTGATATAATATATTCAGATGTTAATGGCGTTTCTCCCTAAAGGAGACATTTATCCATTTGATTATGATTTTCTCTCGTGATACTAGAAGTATCTGATCAATATTTGATATAAAATATATCAAAAACTCCTGAAGAGCTAACTGTTTTTCTAGAAGACACATGACACCAGTAATGTCCGAATAATATTAGATTGTAGATAATAAATAAAGGCTCTCGAAGAGCTTATATACAAATATGACATTCATATTATATGATTATGGTCAAAATATATTTTGTAGTAAACCCAACGTTTACTAATACAAATAGCTATCGTATTGAGACTATAAATGATCCGAAGATTGAAAATCTTCATGTTTCCACAATAATAAGGGGTAAAATAATATGCATGTGAGAAGTTACCCACCTTATTCTTCAATTTATACTACATCATGTATCACAGTAAATAAGAAGTTTACTAATACAAAAGCAGTCACAGTAAATAAGAAGTTTTATTGAGGCAAAAGTAGCTACAGTAAATCAGAAGTTTACTAATATAAAAGTTTATGCCACAGTAAACCAGAAATTTACTAAGAGATAACACATGCCATGATAAACTTGAAGTTTTTATTTGCTATTTTTAAATGAGCTATTTGAGAATTCAGATAAGCATATACGGAAGAACTAGAAGATTCTTCAAGAATTCTCTTATGTTGCTTGTTCTCATAATAAATTGATTATAACAGCTAACGTTGGTATTAAGACCCCTAATTTTGAAATATACAAAAGGTGAATATAGGCCCCTTCACCTATCACGTGAATCATTTATAGATGCATATATGAGATGGTTACATGTGCGATTATTGTCAACCGGCAGTTTGACATTTGAAATTTCTTTTCTCGATTATGAGAATAATTTTCTGATCATGAAATCAAGATAGTTCATCTTGATGATGCTGGTTTATATCCAAGCTGGTTTAGCATTGAATACCTCCTATTAATGGTTAAACCATTGCTTATGAGAACAGAACTTCATGTGATGGTCTAAGATTTTCTAAATTGCGTACAACAATACTTGTATGCATCAGACCAATAATATATGATAAGTCCTCCCCTCACAATTGGTTTAGGATCAGAAACTAAATATTTTTATTATCTAATAACTTTTTATGCATGGTATATGATTAATTTCTATACCACAAAGCACAAAGATAGGTTTCCCAAAGAAGATTTGGGATATATGTTAGTTTTTCTAACATTTGGGGGATGGAATAAACAGCTGAAAAATATGTTATATTAATCAAATTATCATTAATATGATCCTCACTGAGAAGATAATTCAAGTCAATGCCAGAAGCATTTGCTGATCCAAAATTAAATATCATATTTCAGCTGTAAATGCTCCTATTAAAATTAAAATCTCTGAAGGATAAAGTTTATTGCACGCATGAAGCGTAGTAAACCGATTGGTTCCAAAAGTAACAATCCTTGAAAAATTATAGGAGCAAATGATCAAAATGATCATAATGAGGAGGAAATGAGCTCTAGAAGAGCTCACGACATAACATTTCATTAAACTCGAGAAGAAGTTCGGGTACCTGAATATAAAGAAAGTGATGAGATATCAACAAGTTATGTCGCTTGCGGACCGATACAAAATGATTGTCGACAATATATTTTATATAATATAGTGCACAATACTGTGAAATATTACGAGGATCGGACCAATAGTCTAGACACCTGAAGATGTCATGTCATTTAAATGCGAGTCATAACCTATAAGACTCATTTGATCAAATCTCTATAAAGATCCCTGAATGATTTAAAATGCCAGAAGCATATTCAAAATCTCAGGAAATTTACTCAATGAGATTAAAAAGATCATTGTACGGTTTAAAGCAATCTGGGCATATGTGGTATTATTGCCTCAGTGAATATTTGCTAAAATAAAGTTACATAAATGATGTTATTTGTCCATGTATTTTTATAAAGAAAATGGATTCAAAATTTGTCACAACCCAATTCCCAATCCCGATCGGGATGGCGCCTCTCGTGAAGACAAGGCCATCCAACAGAACGACAATGCCCCTTTTTAACAGTGAACAAACATAAATGAATGAATAATACGACTTAATGGCATTTATAACTGATATTTACCACCCAACACAGCCCGACCGGGGTGTCACAAGTCATGAGCATCTAAAGAAGCTTGAACATAACTACAGAGTCTGTAATTTATATGAATCAAATTAAAATTAAAGAAGGAAAAATCAGGTGTCGCGGACGCTGGAGGTCACCTTACTCCGCTACAATAGTGATACCTTCAATCAGCTCAAAACCCGCTACCGGATGAACAATACCTGCAACTGCACACGAGGTGCAGGGAGTAAAGTGAGTACTCCAACTCAATGAGT
>MU739839.1:148023-169997 GCA_026770625.1 Nicotiana glauca
GAAATATGGGAGAGATTTAGAACTATGGTTAAAGAGTGTCCAAATAATGATATGAATGATGTGATGATTCAACAAACTTTCTATAGGGGCATCAACACAACCAACCAATTGGCGGGTGGAAATTTTATGAAGCTCCCGTACAATGAAGCTTGTGATGTGTTAGATGAAATGACTGATACTTCTTCGGCGTGGCAAAGCCGGGAAAACGTTCCTCAAGGTGACCCTAATGTCATACATTTGCATAAGGATTTGCATGATCACGGCCACGCCATTGCCGAACTCACAACAATAATGAACCAATTGGCGAAGGTGCAATTGCAACAAGTTCAAAACTCGCGCCAAGTCAATGCCATGGAAGGAGTGAATATGATGAAAATAAGTCAAAGAGGGAAACAACCTCAAGGAAACGATGATAACTATGATGATGGTGGTGGTTATTCGAACGAGTGCTATGATGAGCAAAGTGAAGATTGTCAATATGTTAATAACTACCAAGGAAATAGAGGAAACCAGGGAAATCAACAATGGCGACCCCAATGAAATTGGGGCAATCAACAAGGAGGCAGAAATTGGAATAACCAAAACAACAATTGGGGGAATCAAGGTAACAATGGTGGAAATTGGAATGGAAACAACAACAACAATTGGAACAACAACAATGGTCAAGGTGGGTGGAACAACAATGGTGGTCAAGGTAATCGGGGGAAGGCTTTCAAAGGCCTCCGATGTTTCAACAACCGAACAACCTGCCACCGTTTCAATCTCAAGGATCTAGTTCTTCGGGTAATGATTTTGGGAGAATTGAGGTTATGTTTGAGCAAATGATGAAGAAGAACCAAGACTCCGATGCTAAATTGGCTTCACACAACATTTCCATACATAACTTGGAGGTGCAACTTGGTCAAATTTCTCAATCTTTAAATACTCGCCCAAAGGGTGCCCTACCAAGTGACACTGTAGTAAACCCTAAGGGTGGGCACAACAATCATGTGATGGCGGTGACCACGCGAAGTGGAAGAGGTGGTGATGTGCATGCCTCAAGAGAAAATCAAGTTATGGTTGATGAAGATGAGTTGCGTGATGATGGTATACCTTTGGTGGTTGAAGATGTAGTGGAACCCAATGTGAACACCAATGTGCGGATTGATATTAATGATGTTGAGGAGGAGACACAAGAGCCCGTGAACCCGTCTAGGGAACACGTAATCGATATGCCCGAGCCGGTGGAGCCCAAAGCCAAGGCACCCTTGCCTAGGCCTCCCCCACCTTACCCACAAAGGATAGCAAAGCAAAAAGGAGACAACCAGTTCAAGAAGTTCATTGAAATGATGAAGAGTCTTACCATAAATGTTCCATTGGTGGAAGCCCTTGAACAAATGCCAGGGTATGAAAAATTTATGAAGGATTTGATTACCAAGAAGAGGTCAATAGAGTGTGAAACAATAAGATGACGCATCAAGTGAGTTCTATTGTTCATTATATGGCCCCAAAACTCGAGGATCCCGAAGCTTTCACTATCCCTTGCACTATTGGTATTGCGAAGTTCGCTAAAGCTTTGTATGACTTGGGGGCTAGTATTAACTTGATTCCCTATTCGGTTTTCAAGACCCTAGGGATTGGTCAACCTAGACCAACTTCCATGCGACTTCAAATGGCGGACCGATCAATGAAGCATCCCTTGGACATAATTGATGATGTCCTTGTTCGTATTGATAAGTTCATATTGCCAGTGGATTTTGTGATATTGGACTGCGAGGTGGATTTTGAGGTGCCACTCATTCTTGGGAGACCTTTCCTAGCTACAGGGAAGGCATTGGTAGATGTTGAAGCTGGGGATTTGACATTCCGTATGGGTGATGAGAAAGTGGTATTTCATGTATGCAAATCAATGAGACAACCCAATAGCACATAGGTATGTTCATTTGTGGACATTGTCACAGCCGTGATAGTGGATGACACAAGTGCATTGATGAATGTTGAAGATCCTCTTGAGGCCGTGCTTCTTAACATGGATGTCAATGATGATGCCGAAAGAGTGGAGTGCATGAATGCATTGCATGGCATGGGTTCATATAAATATGAGCCTAGAAAGCTATCTTTGGATCTAGAGAATCGCAAAACTCCCCCAACCAAGCCATCCATTGAGGAGCCACCGGTGTTGGAGTTGAAGCCACTTCATCCACACCTCAGGTATGAGTTTTTGGGTTCAAATTCTACTTTACCTGTTATTCTTTCTTCGTGCCTCACTAACATGCAGGTTGACGCCACTTTGGCAGTTCTTCAAAAGCGCAAAAAGGTGATTGGATGGACATTGGCGGATATTCGGGGGATAAGCTCCATATTTTGCATGCACAAGATCATTTTGGAGGAGGATGCAAGGTCGTCCCTTGAACATCAAAGAAGATTAAATGAGGCTATGCAAGAGGTGGTAAAGAAAGAGGTTATCAAGTAGTTGGACGCCGGTGTGGTTTACCCAATCTTAGATAGTTCATGGACCTCTCCGGTCCAATGTGTGCCAAAGAAGGGTGGAATGACGGTCGTAACTAATGCCAACAATGAGTTGATTCCTACTCGAACGGTTATGGGTTGGAGAGTGTGTATGGACAATAGAAAGCTTAACAAGAAAAGATCATTTCCCACTACCATTCTTGGACCAAATGCTCGATCGTCTTGCAGGCCGGGATTTTTATTGTTTTCTAGATGGCTACTCGGGGTACAATCAAATTCTCATTGCCCCAGAGGATCAAGAGAAGACAACCTTTACATGTCTATATGGCACATTCGCTTTCTCGAGAATACCATTTGGACTTTGTAATGCCCCGGCGACTTCCAAAGGTGTATGATGGCAATTTTCACCGACATGGTGGAGGATATCTTGGAGGTCTTCGTGGGCGATTTTAGCGTGGTGGGGGATTCATTTTAGGAATGTTTAATGAACTTGGATAGGGTGTTGTAAATATGTGAAGAAACCAATCTTGTACTCAACTGGGAAAAATGTCACTTTATGGTGCAAGAGGGTATTGTATTGGGTCACAAAATCTCAAAACATGGAATTGAAGTCGATAAGGCAAAAATTGAGGTTATCTCAAGGCTTCCCCCCTACTTCTGTCAAAGGGGTGAGGAGTTTTCTTGGTCACGCCGGGTTCTACCGGCGATTCATTAAAGACTTCTCAAAAATTGTGAACCCACTTTGCAAATTGTTGGAAAAGGATGTCAAGTTTGTCTTTGATGAGAAGTGCATGGAGTCTTTTGAGCTATTGAAACACAAGTTGACCACAACTCCTATCATCACCGCACCTAACTGGGAATTGCCCTTTGAACTTATGTGCGATGCGAGTGAAGTAGTGGTAGGTGTGGTGCTAGGCTAAAGAATCAACAAAATGTTCCATCATGTGTATTATGCTAGCAAAATTATGAATGATGCCCAAAGAAACTACACGGTGACGAAAAAAGAGCTATTGGCTATTGTGTTTGTGATGGAGAAATTTCAACCTTATCTTATGGGGGCGAAGGTGGCCATACACACGGACCATGCAGCCCTTCGGTATTTGATGACTAAGAAGGATTTGAAACCAAGATTGATGAGATGGGTGCTACTCCTTTAGGAATTTGATCTAGAGATTGTGGATAGGAAGGGAAGCGAGAATCAAGTTGCGTACCATTTGTCCCGGCTAGAGGAAGAGGGGAGACCATGCAATGGTGTTGAGATAAATGATATTTTCCCCGACGAGCAGCTTCTGTCCGTTTCTATGTGTGACATGCCTTGGTTCGCAGACATCGCCAACTTCATTGTGACCGGTAATGTCCCGTATGAGCTCTCTTCCAACCAAAGGAAGAAACTCAACCGGGATAGCTTGGATTTTTATTGGGATGATCCGTACTTGTTTAAAATTTGTACGGACGGGGTGATAAGAAGATGTGTACCAGAAAGTGAACAAATGAACATATTGGATGCTTGTCACTCTTCTCCCTATGGTGGCCATCGTGGGGGGGTGAGGACGGCGTCAAAGGTTTTGAGCTGCAGCTTCTATTAGCCGACATTGTTTAAAGATGCTAGCGACTTGGTGCAGAGATGTGATGCATGCCAAAGATCCAGCGGGATTTCAAAGAGGGATGAAATGCCTCTCAATACAATTCTCGAGGTGGATATTTTCTTATGTTTGGGGCATTGATTTCATGGGCCCGTTCATGAGCTCTTGTGGGAACACATATATTCTTGTGGCGGTGGAATATGTTTCAATGTGGGTTGAAGCCGTGGATCTACCCAACAATGAAGCCCGAAGTGTCGTGGCATTCTTGAAAAAGAGTATCTTCACTAGGTTTGGCACCCCTCGTGCTATCATTAGTGATGGGGGTCCCATTTTTGCAACAAGGCTTTCGACTCATTGCTTGCTAATTATGGAGTTAACCATAAAGTGACCACCCCCTATCATCCACAAGCTAGCGGTCAAGTGGAAGTCTTAAATCGGGAAATAAAGAGTATTTTGTCCAAAAAGGTAAATGCTAATAGGACCGATTGGTCTAAGAAATTGGATGATGCTCTTTGGGCTTATCGGACGGCTTACAAGACTCCAATTGGTATGTCTCCATATCGGTTGGTGTTTGGTAAGGCTTGTCATCTTCCGGTGGAGTTAGAACACAAGGCTATGTGGGCGTTGAGGAAGTTGAACTTGGAATGGGATGTTGCAGCCAATCTCCGAGTGGAGAAATTGAATGAACTTGATGAGTTTAGATTTCATGCCTACTCCAGCTCTTCCTTGTATGAGGATAAGATGAAGTACCTTCACGACAAATTTTCTCGGGGTAAAGAATTTAAGGTGGGCGACATGGTTCTTCTTTTCAATTCCCGGTTGAGGTTATTTCCGGGGAAGCTCAAATCTAAATGGAGTGGTCGTTTTGAAGTGGTATTTGTGACTCCTTTTGGTGCTCTTGATCTAAAAAACAAGAATGGTGAAGTATTCTGGGTCAATGGGCATCGTGTCAAGCATTATTTGGGAAAGTTTGATGACAGCCACGTGGTGGCACTCATTTATTTGAAGTGATGTGATGGTAACATGCGTTGTGCCGCGATGTTAAATCAGGTGCTTCTTGGGAGGCAACCCATGTCTTTTTCTATTTGTTTGATTTTCTTTGTAGACTAGGATTTTTGAGCTAATGGTTTGTGAGATGTTGCAGGGATAATGTTGAACCAGTGCAGAACAAAAGCACAAAATGTCAGGTCTCTGAAGTTTGCCAACGCGGCCGTGCTACAAATTAGTACAGTCCGCGCGGGCTGGTGCAAGGAGGTGTAAGTCTCTGAAGTTGCCAGCGCGGCCGCGTAGCATTTTTGTGTGGTCCGCGCTGGAAGGACCTAACTATTCATGCTCTCTGAAGTTTCCCACGTGACCGCGTAACATAACAGTGTGGTCCGCATGGGCAGCTCAGTTCAATGCGAATGATTTAAATCCAGCGCGGTCCGCGGCCATTTTTGTGCGGCCGCGCTGGTAGGTAAGTGACGGGTCCCACATTCTTTTCTATAAATAGGGCATTAGGGCTTCAGTTAGAACTTTTTGCAAAATCGATCTCCTGAGCCCTAAAATTTACTGTTCATCTGAGACGTGCCTTTGTGCTTGCATCAATAGCTAAATCTTCATACTCCTGGTAACATTTTCTCACATCCATCATTACTTAAGTGTTAATTTTAATTTTATTCATGTCCCAGTAGTATAGCTTCTTCTTTCTTCATATTTTTCTTAGGTTTAATTATTAGGTTAGTTTTTTGTGTTAGTTTTGAACACCGGCCATGAATTCCAATATGGTTACTTGAGTAGGAACAACTAGGACCCAGAAATTGATCAAAAAAATGGACTTAAATG
Organism: Nicotiana glauca; assembly: GCA_026770625.1. NCBI lineage: Eukaryota > Viridiplantae > Streptophyta > Magnoliopsida > Solanales > Solanaceae > Nicotiana > Nicotiana glauca. The sequence goes on from MU739839.1 coordinate 153,879, forward strand.
CAAAACCCTAACTCAGTTAAAACCCTTGGCCCAGCATGGCTGCGCGTCTTTTCTGCGTGGTCCGCGTCTCTTTTTCTGTGTGTGCTACTTGTTACCAGTGCGGTCGCGTCCTATTTCTGCGGGGTCCGCGCTGGCCCAGCGCGGCAGCGGTCCATATCATTGCGGACAACGTTGGGGTGATTCATAGAGGTTTGTTTTGGGATAATTGTTCAGCGCGGCCGCACTTCAGGTTTACGCGGTCCGCGCTACCTCAGCGCGACTGCGTGATTATTTTGCGCAGTCCGTGCACCTCTGTTCTGCTACATTATTTCTGTGTTTTGAAATCAACTGCGTTCCCCTCCTATGTTATCCATCCAATTCACTGTATGTGCTTAAACTAACAATGTTAGACGTGTATTTTTTGTAGATCATGGTTAAAAAACGAGGAGGTAAACAACCACAACAACCCAGGAGAGGTGATTCCTTTCGAGGGGGTAAGGGAAAGAGCATTGTTAAACTCACTCCCCAGGCTCGGGAAAACATCAAAAAGACCCGTAAGCTGATACGGGCTGCTGATAGAGATGACTCTCACTCTTCGGGGAGTGAGTATGCACCATCCAGGAGAATCACCTCAGAATCTGCCCCCACCCACATCACTGACCCACTCCAATTACATGACACTCCTTCACCTTTACCCTCCTCCAAAAAACCGGTCAACGTAGTTTCGGATTCCTCTAATGAGTCGGTAGCAAGAAGTAATGAACAATACTCCATCTCCCCTACAACTTTATTATCTGGGGAGAGTGCAGGATATGGTGAGGGGGTGAGCCTCAAGTCAGGGGAGTGGATCAAATAAGAAAACCTGAAGCCTGGGCAGACAGATTTGTTAGTCAGTTGGCGTTCCACAAATTTAGAGAGTGGTGGCACGTGAGGAAGTTGATCCCGGAGAGAACATTCATTGACAAAGACCTTGTACCTCTCAACGCAAAGGTGCAAGAGCAATTCCGTACTAGAGATGGCTAGAGTTTCTTCAAGGAAAGCTCTATTTATGCCAATGAGCATATGGTAAAAGAGTTATATTGCAATGTGTCTCATATAGTTAAGGACACGAAGGCGACGAAGGTGAGAGACAAAATGGTAATGTTTGATGGGAAGTCGTTGAATGACTACTTGGGGTTCAAGGAGGAGGATGAATCGGAGTATTTAGCTCAGCTGGCAATGGGTGAAGAAGTGCGTCCATGGTTGGCCGAGTATTTGGCAGCCCCGGACACTGTTCCAAAATGGTTGAAAACGGGGGAGAAGATTCTGCGGAACACCTTCAGTTTTGAAGCTAAGGGTTGGCTGACTTTTGTTTGTAGTAGACTTGAGCCTTCCACCCATGATCACACAGTTCCTCTTTCCCGGGCTGTTCTGGTGGCATCCATCATGGCCGGGCTTCCTATCAATGTGGGTAACATCATCTCGAGGGTGATTTCTGCTGTCGGACAGGAGACCAACACAAACTACCCTTTCCCTAACACTCTTGTCTATGTACTTTAGGGATTTGAAGGTCAAGAGGAAACGTTTTGATGTTAAGGCCAAGCCATGGCCCCTTACTCATGGTATAGCCAGTTGGGTTCGGACAACCCAAAGTCAAAGAAGTACCATCCACCCACCTCTACCCCATCTGGCCAGTCTGAGGAGCCAGTTGTGGTAGAGCTGTCTACTGGTCCATCCACCATTCCTACTCCTACTACTAGTGAGACCTTGCCTCTGGGTCCTTCTTCTGTTGCTGGCCCTTCTACTTCAGCTGACCCAGCAGTCCCTTCATCAACGACTCATCGGTTCACTGCCCACCAGCTCAGTAAGTCTTTAGCCAGTCTGAACAACTGGATGTCAGCTGCGACATCCAAGTTGTCCACCTTGGCTACTACAGTTGAGGCCCAGTCAGCACCAGCCACTGTTCAGATTCCTCCTACAATTGAGGAGACATTAAAGAAGCTCCTGTCCAACCAGGAGAAGATTTTAGAGACTCAGGCCACCTTGACTAAGTTGGTAGATTCGCATGGTAAGGCTTTGAAAGAACTTGCCAAGGATCATAAGAAGATGAGAAAGTCAAGGGCGTCAAAGGAGTCGGTAAAGAAGCTTCGAGGTGACATTGACAAGCTATTGGCAGACCAGATGCCTTTAGACTTGCTATTTAGGGATTCAGCCCTTGATCCAGTAGCACCGCAGCCACAGCATGAGGAGGAGCCTAGGCACCCAAGGAAGAAGAGGAAGCTTCCTAGCACTGAGGGTGTAGTGATCGAGGTAGCACAGGTTCAAGAGGGTCCCTCCAGTGTTGCACCAGATGTTCAGCCAGTCCATGACCCGACCTCTGTCCCAGCAGCAGAGCAGCAGCCAGCCGGGAACCAGTCTGAGGTTCGCGCCAGTACAGAGGACCAGGGGACCACTGAGCAGCCTATGCAGACGGATCAGGCTTAGGGAGCCACTCTATATCTTTTATCTGTTTTATGCTTATTTTGGTAGTTGACATTGGGGACAATGCCAGCTCTTATTCGTAGGGGTGCGCCCTACTGTTTTTATTTTTTGATACACTTGGATGATTGTATATATTTGATTTTTAGTTTATGTTATTAGAATTGATAGTTGGCATGTATATAACTTCTCATTTTGGCTACTTCTCTACTTTATGTATATATTCATCCCCGTTGTATATTCTACTCCACATTGTACATATTCATTCGATTTCCTATTTTTGTTAAATCTTTTTCATTTTTAGCTTCGTAGTTTGGCTCTTAGCCTTTTGTTTTAGTTTTGGCATTTTCAATAAGCCCTTGGTTTTCTTAATGCCACGGTTATTTCCTAGGGTAAAGTGTTGTGCGAACCGGGTGCCTCCTCCCAATGATAGATGGTGTGACAACCTTCTTAAGGGTTTGAGTCCATTTTTTTTTCTTTTGATTCCGATATTTCGTAGTTAAGGGTACCTCAGGCAAGCTTCACTTGGGCCCAACACATTTGCCTTTGATCCCATGGTCAAAGATATAATGTTGTGTTTAGGATGGTGAAATTCGTGGCCTTGAGACTCTTGTGTTGACCAAACAATCATCATGTGGTCGTGTTGGACCATTGTGCGCTTGAATCGTAACTAAGGTCGTTGTGGGCCCTCAATTCGATGTCTTTATCAATCCCTGAGTGTGTGTGGTGAGAATTCGAATTGTGAGTCCAAGTCCCGAGCCGATGGTCTAGAACTTGCCCCGAATGTTTGTTGAGGCGAAATCCTAGGTGAAATTTGACTTGAGAAGTGATTATAGGCTCTCCTTGATCCAAATGCTAAGTTGAACAATTCCATAGCCTACCAATGAAATGATTCCCTAGCTAACCCCTTTTGAGCCTTAAACTTTTTTCTTTCAAGAACCAAAGCTTCAAGCCTATACCCGTTTTTAATGAGACCCTCTCTTGACACCCAATCTTCCCTTGAGTATATGACAAATATATAAGTTTGGGGGGAGAGGCAATGAAGAAACAATGAGGAAAAAGGTATAAAAGCAAAAAGAAAAGGAAGGCAATGAAAAAGAAAGGAAAGAAAAGACAAAAAAAAAGACCAATGTGAATAAGAACAAAAAGGGGATTCAACGAAAACAAAAGTGAAAAAGGATGTGGAAAAAGTAGAAAAAGGAGAAATGTGTTGAATTGCATAAGAAAGAGTGACAGTGTGTCTCTCTAACCCCTTGAAAAAGAAGTGAATACTCTAATGAGTCAAGAAAGTGTGCCAAAATGAAACAAAAGAAGTGCTTAAGGGAAGATTGAACCCACTTGAACAAAAACATATCCTACCCTTACCCAAAAGCCTTTACAATGACTCCACAAAAGCCCTATATGATCTTGAGTTGAACGGAACCTACATTAGTGGATACTTACATAAGAGGCAAGCACATGGTACCTAGAGCCGGACTTGTGACCTTCTTTGTGAGAGAAATGAGTGAAAAGTCCATCAACCTCGGTTTGTGTGTCATTACTCTAAAAGGTGAGGTTCGCTTAGGGAGAGTTGAGGATGTGTGAGTTTGGGTCCCACAATGACAAAGGTATTTGAGAAAAGCTCTTGATGAAATAAGTCAACCCTTGATGCTCTTGTCTCACACTTGATCCATAGTTTTCAAAAGCTTAAAATGTGTTAATGATGCATTCTTATTGAGGGCAATTGTTAGTCCCAATTGATGCTTGTTGAGGTTACTTTAGGATGGCTGGAAATTCTTGGATTGCCTTTTTAAGGGCGGGTCGTATTTTGTTTTCTTGAGGACAAGCAAAGGTTTAAGTTTGGGGGAGTTGATAAGTTAGGATTTTAACATGATTATACCCCTACTTGCTATTGCTTTCGTTATGAATTGCCACAAAATAGTCCCAAAATGCTTACAAGTTGCGCTTGATTATAGGTTTGAGCGAAAAGATGACAAATGTCAAAGATTGGCTCAAAACAGAGTGAAACCTGCCAAGTTTCAAAGACCAAGTGAAGTGGCGAATAAGAAGACCTAGCGCGGACCGCACTGATTCGCCACGCGGCCGCACCAGGAGATTCAAAGACGGGTTCACTTCAAGGGCATTCTGCGCGGCCGCGCTCCATTTCTATGCGGTCCGCGCAAGTGAAGTTCAGAGGCTTACAATTGCAAGGCAAAGCCCCACGCGGTCGCGCTACAAATCAGTGCGGTCCGCGTGGATGAGATTCAGAGAGATGGACTTTTGGCAAAATATGTCCGCGCGGCCGCGCTCCATTTATACGCGCTCCGCGCCGGCTTCGCACCATGACCGTGTAACATTTCTGTGTGGTCCGCGGTCCCAACTTTAGAGAGCAGAGTTGAAGAGTCCAAGAGCCAACGCGGCCGCGCTGACCCCGCAAGGGTATTTTTGTCCAGTTTTTTCATCCCGGTATAAATAGGACATTTTACCATTTTTAGGTCAAGTTTTATATTCTGAACAAGAGTTGTACTCGTGAGAACGTATTTTAGCCTATTTTAGGCATTTTAGCATTAATTCTTCCATAGATTCTTGTAGTTTAACTTTAGCAATTAATTAATATGCTTAGTTCTTCATCTATTCCTTCTATTTCTCCTTTAATTATGTCTAGGTAAACCCATTAGCTAGGGTTGTGGCTCAACCCTAGTGTGGGTAATTGATGGGTGTTTCTTCTTAATGATAGATTGATATTGGGTGTTTGTTATTTGGGTTAATTTTATGCTTTAATTAAGGATTGGTGGTTGCAAACATTGATTCTAGCTTAGTGGGTTTTGACTCTTCTTGAGAAAGAGAGTTTATGACCCCAAAATTGACCCAACAAGGAATTGGGATGGACCCATGAGAAATGGTATTACCAATTAATGGGTTAAATCTCGAGAGAGTAATCACCCTAGTTGAACCCTAGTTGCTTGGTCTAATTGGCCTACCCAATTGGTCTCGAGAGAGCCAATTGGGCAAAATCGCTCTTTCTACCGAGAGGTGTGAGAGTGGGTACAATTGTGCAATGGTTATCACATTGATCCCAAATATGTCAATCTATTATTAGTAGTTTCTACCCGTTAGTTAACTACCTAGGTGATACCATGACCCTAGTGCCTTTCTCTATCTTAATTACAACTTAGAAAATATCCTTTTAGCATACTTTAGTCCTAATCCTTATTTGATAATAGTGGTTGATAAAAGAAAACCCAAAAATGTTAGGAGTGCAATTAGAAGCACAAATACATTCTTAGTCTAGACAGATACGCAGCTCCACTCCAAGCTCTCTGTGGAAAAATCGACACCGATACCACTATTCGGGTAAAAGTTGTAGCACATGCACTTCCTCTCATTGTGTAAGGTCGAGTTGGCAGTGATTAGAGACGACTCAAGGAAAGCCTATGAGAATTTCCTGCAACAACTTAGAACTATACAACACGAAGCTGCAGATATAAGAAGATACTATTACCCAGCTTCAAAAGGACTAGAGGGTAAGTTCAAGGTGTGCCAAAACTGAAAAAAGGTCCGGGAAAAATAGATACGAACCTTATATGGGACCAGCAAGAAAAGACTCACGGTCAAAATAGGATAACTCAAGGTACGATCGTAGGTCGAGAGATAGAGAATCACATTCATTATCAAGGTTCAGAAAAGAGCGGGACACGCAGGATATACGTAATGATTATAGAAGCACTAAGGCGATGATTGGCGGTTACAGTTTCAATGTAAGCAATTCAGAGTTAGTAGCATTATTAAGAAACATGGGTGATAAGGTGCGGTGGCCAAAGGAAATGAGATCAAATCCAAATAGGCGCAATCCTAACCACTGGTGTGAGTTTCACAACGATCATGGTCATAAAACAGCAGATTATAGATTGCTACAAGGTGAGGTAGACCATTTATTAAAGCAAGGGTATTTGACCGAACTATTTAGCGAAAAAGATAAGCAAGCATACATGAAGAACAGGCAGGAGCCCCCTAAACCTCCTTCTTCGAAAAGGACCGTTAATGTTATAAGCGTAGGCGAAGAAATTAACGGCGTGACATATACGGCGGCCAAGAAAATTTCTGAAGTTACAGTTACACACGGGAAGCGAGTTCGACATATTTTGGAGGAAAAAAGTATCACGTTTGATGAAGCAGAAGCGGACGGCATACTAACTCCACACAACAATGCACTGGTAGTATCTCTACTTGTACATGATACTAACGTAAAACGAGTTTTGATTGACCCAGGTAGCTCCGTGAACACATTTTGCTAAGAGTATTAAACGAGATGCAAGCTGAAGATAAGCTAATACCCAAGGCGCATACTTTATCTAGCTTTGATAATTCGAGCATCGTGACAAAGGGAGAGGTAATACTTACAACATTCACATAAGGAGTTATCAAGGATACAAAATTTTAGGTGGTAGAGATGGATATGACTTACAATATGATTCTCGGGAGACCATGGATTCATGAAATGGATGTTGTCCCATCTACCTTACATCAAGTAATCAAATTCCTATCACAATGGGGAATCCGTCAAATCCTTGGTGATCAACAAACACCTAGGAGCATCAACTCTGTAGAAGATTCAAGCACAAAAAATGAGGAAATATAGCAATTACAGAACCCAGTTGAGGATGCTACACCATAAACCTCAACTGAAGATGGGCAAACAGATGTGGATTCATGACCTGATTTCATCCAAGAACCAGAAGAAAATGAAAATATCAAAACCACGATTGAAGAATTGGAAGTTGTAGAACTATTCGTACAAATGCCTGAGAGGAAAGTTTACGTTGGGGCCAACTTAAGCCACGAAATGAAAGGTAAGTTGATTGAATTTTTGAAAACTAACGTGGATTGTTTTGCCTGATCCCATTTTGATATGACAGGATACCCTCGGAGGTAATGGCTCACAAGTTAAATGAAGATCCATCATATCCACCCATCAAACAAAAGAAGAGAAAGCAGGGGTCTTTCAAAAATCAGGTGATTCAAGATGAGGTCCAAAAACTTTTTAAAATAGGATCTATCCGCAAGGTGAAGTATCCTAATTGGTTAGCTAATACTGTAGTGGTACCAAAAAAGAATGGCAAATGGCGTGTTTGTGTAGACTACACCGACCTTAACAAAGCTTGTCCTAAAGATTCTTTTCTGTTACCACATATAGATCAATTGATTGAAGCTACTGCATGACATGATTTGTTAAGATTTTTAGATGCATATTCAGGGTATAATCAGATCAAAATGGATCCCCTAGATGAGGAAAAAACTTCATTTATAACAGACAGGGGGACTTACTGTTATAAAGTAATGCCCTTTGGCCTCAAAAACGTTGGTGCCACGTATCAAAGGTTGGTGACCAAGATGTTTCAGGAATATAAAGGAAAAGCTATGGAAGTCTACACAGATGATATGCTTGTCAAATCTCAACAGTCAAGGGACCATATATAGCATTTGTCTGATACATTTCAGATCTTACGAAAGTTCAATATGAAGCTAAATCCCGAGAAATGTGCATTTGGTGTCTCATCAGGTAAGTTTTTGGGTTTTCTTGTTTCTAACCGTGGTATTGAAGGAAATCCCGCTTATATTAAAGCCATTGAAGAAACTCCTGACATGCTTACAAGTAAGAAAGAGGTGCAGAGACTAACGGGAAGAATTGCAGCCTTGGGAAGATTTATTTCTAAGTCACCAGATAGATGTTTTAAATTCTTTTCAGCTCTTAAAAAGAAAGATCAGTTTGAATGGTCTGAGGAGTGTCAACAAGCACTCAAAAACTTGAAGGCATATCTGTGAAATCCATCGTTGCTCGCAAAACCAAAAGACGGAGAAAAGCTACTTGTCTATCTAGTCGTTTCAGAAGTAGGGGTAAGTGATGTTTTGGTTCGTGAAGACCAAGGTAAACAGTCTCCAATTTATTATGTTAGAAAATCACTATTAGATGCAGAGACACGGTATCCTCAACTAGAAAAACTTGCACTTGCATTAATCATGATATCTAGAAAATTAAGGCATTATTTTCAATGCCACCCTATCTCTGTAGTGACTGCTTATCCCTTGCGTAATATATTACACAAACAGGAACTATCGGGTAGGTTAGCCAAGTGGGCCATAGAATTGAGTGAATATGATATCACATATCAACCTAGAACTGCAATAAAATCACAGATGTTAGCAGACCTTTTGGCTGATTTTAGTCAAGGGATGCAACTCGAAGCAGAAAAAGAGCTACAAGTGTTCAATGGATCTAATCTAGGAACCTGGACTTTATTTACTGATGGCTCATCAAATGTAAAAGGGGCGGGTCTAGGAATTATTTTAATACCGCCTACTAGTGAAACCATACGGCAAGCTATAAAATGTCATCCTGTAACTAACAATGAGGCAGAATATGAAGCCGTGATTGCAGGTTTAGAACTGACACTTGAACTTAGCATAGAGCAAGTTGTAATCAAAAGCGATTCGCAGCACGTAGTCAACCAGATGCTAGGGACTTATACAGCCAGGGGGGCAAGAATGCAACAGTACTTGGAAAAAGGCGCGAGATCTGGTTAGGCAGTTCCAAAACTGGAAGGTTTTGCATATCCCACGAGAGGAGAATGTTGAGGCAGACGCCTTAGCTAACCTTGCATCTAAGGAAGAAGTAACAAATGATGAAAATGCTTCTGTCATACATCTATTTCATTAAGTACTCGATCAAGATAGAAATAAGGTAAATTTCAATAATCTAACTTGGGATTGGAGAAACGAGATTGTCACTTTTTTGCAGTACGGAATCGTCCCTGAAGATAAGAAAAAGACTCATGCGCTTTGCAAAAAAGCTTCTCGGTAGTGTTTAAAGTAGGGAAATCTCTATTGAAAAATGTTTGGTGGTCCTTTAGCAAGATACGTCAGACCTTCTCAAACAGATTATGTGATGAGAGAAATACACGACGGACATTGTGGAAATCATGCAGGAGGAAGATCTCTAGTAAAAACCATAATTAGAGCAGGCTATTATTGGCCTAAAATAGAAGAAGAAACGGAATATTTTGTGGCTAAATGTGACAAGTGCCAGAGATATGGTAACAATATGCATAGACCCGCGGAATTGTTACATCCAGTCATTGCGCCATGGCCCTTTATGAAGTGGGGAATAGATATCGTAGGACCACTACCACAAGCAAAAGGCAAGGTAAGATTTTTGCTAGTATTCACTAACTACTTTACTAAGTGGGTAGAAGTAGGTGCTTTTAAACAAGTACGAGAAAAGGAGGTCAGAGATTTCATTTGGTAAAATATCATATGTCGGTTTGGCGTACCAAAGGAAATCGTATGTGATAACGGCCGACAATTTATAGGTGCACAAATCACAGAGTTTTTTCAAAGTTGGCAAATCAAAAGGATTACTTCAACGCCTTATCATCCGGTGGGTAATGGACAAGCTGAATCGACGAACAAAGTCATTATCAACAATTTGAAGAAACGATTGGAGGAATCCAAAGGCAATTGGCCAGAGGTGCTACCTGGTGTTTTATGGGCATACCGCACAACAACAAAAATGAGTATGGGGGAAACACCATTTTCACTGGTATACAGAGCTGAAACCTTGATCCCAGTCAAGATAGGAGAACCAAGAATGAGATATGCACAAGCAACTGATGAATATCATAAAGAAGAAATGCGAATAAACTTAGATTTACTCAAAGAAAAAAGGGAAGTTGCGTTAATAAGAATGGCAGCACAAAAACAGGTTATGGAACGATATTATAATCGGAAAGCTCGCCTTAGATACTTCAAGATTGGGGACTTCGTACTCAAAAAGGTTTTCCAATCTTTGAAAGCGGCTAATATGGGAAAGTTAAGTCCAACCTGGGAAGGACCTTATAAGATCCACGGTATCGCAGGAAAGGGAGCATATGAGCTGGAAACAATGTATGGAAAGATTTTACCTTCACATTGGAATGTCGTTCATCTGAAGAGATACTACTTCTAAGGAAAGGAAGTATCCGCGGGCAGGTACCCTCATTTTTTAATTTTATTTTTGAATTATTAAAATTTAACTAACAATTTTAGATGATAGGCAAAAGCTAACCCAAACTAAATGATGAGTCATGACCTGCAAGACACATGGAAGAATATAAATTACCAGTCTAGGGTTATAATTTATTCTGATAGAAATTCAAACGGGTTAAGCAGTCTTCATCTATAATCGCACCTCCGAGTCCCGTATGTTTTTCTTTTTCAAGAAAAGGAACGAGGGAGAGGAGTAATCAAATGCTCGAGATTTCATACTTCAAAGCTCAAACAGTTGGGGGACTATATAATATACATGGGAAGAAGGGTAAAGAAGACTAAAGAGAAATAATCAAAGTTCAAAGTCAAAGCCCGAGAAAGTTCTACTAATTAAATGAATCAAGTACAGAGCAAAAGTTACGAGCCAATAACATAAATCCAAAATAGAAAAACTTATCATATTTAGGTTAAAGGCAATGTATAGGAACGGGTTGTAAATGAAAACCTTGTATTTTGTTTCTTTTTTGAAAATCTGTTGTAAAGAAAACAGTTACGAAAAAGTTATTTAAACACATGTAAATATGTTATTTAAACTTGACAAAGTTCAAATGAAAACTTTATCAAAGTTATTTCAAGAAACATGTGTGTTCCTATTTCTTTTATCGTATATTTACACCATTATGAAGTTGAGACGTCTTCTTCATTAAGTGTCGAAAACAAAAGGACCATCTTTTATAAAAATCATGTGAGATTTAAGCATCCACGAAGTTAATAAAGCATTTTATAAAATAAAAATCCAAAAAAGGGTAAAATAGAAACCCATGAATTAATTAACAAGTCCTTAAGTATAAAGACAAAGTCGAGCAAAACAAAAGCTCAAAATAACTAAGTTTAAACAGAAAAAAACTTCTTAATTATTAAAAAGTTAAGACTAAGTATGAACTTAGTCATTTTGTCATTTATACAAAAAATATCCCGAAAAGGTTTAGGGACTTATCGTTTCCAAAAATCCAAACCCCCAAATGGGACCAGGGGTTACAACCACATTCCACAATAAAAAAAAAGTAACACATCATAAACTTTTCACTAAGTGTTAGTTTGTATGGGTCCACCAAATCGTAGAGTACCTGGTCCTCTACAAGTTTCTGGTGAGAGCACTTGGTAAAGCAGTAAGTAAATGAGGCAGAGGATTTTTTACGTGGAAAAGTCCCGTAGAAGGGGATCAAAAAACCACGACCTACCTTGTAGGCTTTTAACTTCACTAACTTGTAATCTTACCTATTACAAGCCACTTTACAATACTTTCAATTGCAAATACTTCAAACTAACTTGTGGTACATTTACCACAAGCCACTTTGTGACTATCCTAGTTCCAAAGGCTTTTTCTAACTTGTTGTGCTGTCACCACAAGCCACATTGTAACTCTACGATTACAAAGACTTTTCTTTATGACTATATCTATCCACAACCTAAACTCAACGAGTCTGAGGATTTACAAGAGGATTCCTAATCAGTAAACTTCTAAGTAAGCGATTTAGGAGATATTGTAAATACAATAACAAGGTTACAACTCAACTAGGTCACCAACGATCAATCTTTTAGGAACTAGTCCGTAGTGGCATTCAACCTTGTTCGTCAAGATTGAGAGAATATTTTTTCTATTTTTGCAAGAAGCTTGAATGAGAAACAGAAACTTTCCAGTGATGTTTTTGTATAAAGCCACTTTGGTACATCTTGATCACATCACTAGAAGTGATGTGAGTACTTTGTTTGGTTAAAGAATGAGTGGGCTGACAGTGTGGTGCAGTGCAACAGAAATAGTGACGTCAGTCACTTCAGTTCCTGCTATGTCCAAATCACTCTATACTGCTATATAGGAACTATGGGAGCATCAGGTCCTTGTTTGGTTCCTAGCTTCTAAATCTGTAGCAGTTCATCTTTTACGGGAGTCCGTTAAAGTTTGCAGCAATCCAAAGTAGGACAGGTTCCCTAGCTGGTTCTTATCAGTAAGGGGTCGTTTGGTAGGGTGCATAAGAATAATGCTGAGTAGGGTGTATTAGTTATGCTTGCATTAGTTATGCTGGTATTAGTTATGCTGGCATTAGTTATGCTGGTATTAGTTATGCTAACATATTTCTTATCCATTGTTTGGTTTGATGTATTAAAACATTGCACAATTTCTAAAAGAATTATTTATTTACAAAAATGCCCTCAAAACTAGTCCACACTCTGGCTTTTTAAAAGAAACATATGTTGAGAAATGTTTTTATATGAAAAGGTTTAAAAAATTATTTTATTTTTCTACCTATATTGTAAAATAAAATTAAATATTTATTTATAAAAAAGAAAATATGCTAAGAATTTATTTATTTACTAGGGATATAATTTTATTTCTCATTATTTGGATTATTTTGAACTTGTATTAATATACTAACTAGCATATTTTAATCAAGCATAAATTTTGAAGGACAATTTTGTCTTTAACTAAGCTAATGCATGCATTAAAACTCATTGCATTGCTAATACCATTGTTTTCTATGCATTAGTTATGCATAGGATAATACCAAATAGGATGTATAACTAATGCTTGCATAAGTAATGCATGAGTTCAAAATGTCTATCAAACAATGTATTATTAATACACAAAGCTAACGCATCCTACCAAACAATGTATTATTAATACACAAAGCTAATGCATGCATTAGCTTATCTAATGCACCCTACCAAACGACTCCTAAGTTTGTTAGATTATCAAAACACAATGCAAGAGTATTTAAGATCTATCAATTTTCCCCTTTTTGATGATGACAAACTTAACCAGTTATAAGTTCAGAATTAAGGCAACAGAGAGCAGAGTTAAAGAGTTCCCCCTGAGACGATGCCTTAATCTTGCAATTGCATATAAGAACCAGTTCCCCCAATGTGGTTCCCCCTGAGTCCTATATTGGTATATTGGTTTTGCTTTATTTCCCCTTTTTGGCATCATTAAAAAGAATAAAAGCACAAACAAGTCCAGCCAAGGTAACTCATGCCACATATGTGCACACTAGCATGAGGAAAAATAGAACACAAAGAGAAAGTACTTAGACAAAATAAAAGAGGATTTATATTAATAATTTCTAATATTCCTCTTCCTTAAAAGAAAAGAAAGAGGCAGCATTGGACTTGATCATGGGAGCAGTAGTAACAGTACATCCCAACCACAAAAAAAAAAAAAAAAACTTCTACCAATCATCAACATAAATAGAAGAAAAAGGAATATATCTAGAAAACTTGTCACTAAAGAGAAACTTAGGGGGGCACTAGGGGGAAAAGGTTTGTAAGCTGCAGCAAGTGTCTGGAGAACAAGGTCTATTCGGGCGTTTCCCGACTTTTGCTCGTTGAGCAGTTCAGCCTTCAGGTTCTCAACTTGTGCCCTGAGGTCATCATTTTCTTTGGTCAAAAGGATCATCTCATCGTTCGAAATGGGAACCGCTCGAGCTTGCTGGCCTTCCAGGATAGCATTCCTGGCCTTCAATCAATGTATCTCTCCGGCTGCGTTGTTCTAGGCATTGATGAGCTGAGATACAGTTGAAGTGCTTCCTACACCCCCCATACTTTTCAATACACTCGCACTCTTCCAAGGTTGTCTGTGATAATGTCTGCTTACGGGTCCCTACTTTAACTGTTCCTAGTGGAACCTCAAAGTATTTGAACACTTGTGTTAGCAAGAATCCATAGGGAAGCCCGTGATTGCCATTCTTGAAATCAGCCACTTTCTGCATATGCTCAATCATTATGGCAGGCAGACTCACAGTGTGGAAACCGTCCAATTACTCCATTAAGAATAAATCAGATTTGGAAGTGACTGATCGCCGTTCTTCTAGAGGCAACATGACTTTGTTAACCAACTCAAACAAAAACTGGTAGACAGGAAGTAGCGCTTTCTTATGGATCTGGTCCCCTTTCTTGGTTGGAATTATCTTTCACTACTGCATTTCGGAAGTTGTACTGGCAAACATCTCGAACACTCATCACTCCAACTGTAAGAACTTGCAAAATTTCTCCAAGCACTTTCACGTTAAAGACAATGTCCACACCATTGACCAAAGCACAAACATGGTCAGTATCTACTGGAAACAAACTAGCGAAGAAACTCTGGACCTCCTCCTCATACACTTTGGGAGCATCTACGTAGAAAAGATGCATCCACTATTGAAACTCTACCATTTCCAGGATTTGGCGCATTCCTTCCATTTCTGAGATTGTGGGGTCAAACATTCGCCCCAGCAGAACATTTTGATGCCGCAAATGCTCAGAGCCCAGGAAGACCTCACTTCGTGCTTTCTTTCCAGGACTAGGTTCTTCACTGACTTTACTTTTCCCTTTGGACTTGACAAGAATATCCTCATCACTCACTACCTTCTTCATTTTAGACTTAGAAGTAGACCCTTTCTCTAAGGAAATAGACTTAGCCTTTTTCGAGGATCGCCTTACAAGGGAATCGAGTTCCTCAGGAGTTCCTTCTTCCACCTCAACAACAGGGATTGCTTCATCACCTACAGGTACACCATCCTTCACCAATTTTCTTCTTTTCTTCTTACTACTTTTCTTTCTCTTTTAGAGTGCGGAATCGTAGGCCACTTTGACTTGGAGCCTGGTGGTGGGGCACTTGATTTCAGACTCAGGAGTCAAAACAACTCTTCGCTTACTGATGAATGCGTCAAGGGCCACACTGTCAAGGTCTTCTTCATCACTAGATTGCATCTCTGGTCCTTGAATTTCCAGGGGCACAACATCGAATGCAGGAACATCACCGTCCTAGGGATGAGACTCCTGACCTGGGTCCTCCAGAGAGGGATCAGGTTATCCATGTGACGCCCCAGTAACATATGTTACTGCATCTCCCATAATGGTCCCTTCTTCCCTTACATTTTCTGACGTGTGTTTTTGGGAAATGACCTTATGCAGTACCCCATCAGTGGATACCACAAACATCCTCTTTTCTTCGTCAATCGGTGCTTCCATAACCATGGAGTCAACTACAACAATGGCGGAGTCTTTGTGAACTCAGTAATTTGACCTTGCTCTCCACTTAGGGTTTCTGAGTTGGAAGGAGGTTGGGAAGCCAGGGAAGAGGTGACTGTAGTAGTAGGAATGATAGAGGGTGACACGGACTCAGAGATGGCGAGAAGTCCCATAGATGGGTCAGGGATGATTACAGATGATACAGAAAGATCGGAAGTTTTCTCGGCCATTTGGAGAGGTGGTGTGATGATCCTTTCCTTTTTGGGTGAAATTAGAAAAGGGCTTATGGTGAAGAAGGGAAGAAGAGAGGAGTTTTTAAATAGAGAGGATAATTATGAAGGGAGAAGAATAGGCACCGGTTCTGAAATGGTGGTTGGGCGTGGAGAATTGTGATGTTTTAGAGGGAGATGGAACGTTTGAATTGAAGGGACGTGACAACCGGATCTGAAAAGTTGATGTATTAAAGGATGCACAAAATTACTAACCTTTAAAACAAGAACCTGGTGTGAGCACGTGATTTTTACCCTAAGCAAATTATTTCAAGAATATCAAATAAAATGATTTTTTACAATTTTAAGAATTATGTTGCATCTTTCATTAATTAGTCACATAATAACTCATAATTAAAATACAAAAAATATATATGCTTTAAGATTCTCAATTTTACATTTTTTT
>MU739842.1:0-13598 GCA_026770625.1 Nicotiana glauca
GTAAAGTCAAGGAAGAAAGATGATCACTTGCAAGATTTGAGGATGGTATTTGAACGGCTTCGGAGATACCAACTCTAAATGAATTCGTTGAAGTGCGCTTTTGGATTTACTTCTGGGAAGTTCCTCGATTTTATAGTTCGACATCGAGGTATCGAAATTGATCAAGCTAAGGTGGATGCTATCTTGAAAATGCCCGAGCCTAGAGATATTCATGAATTAAAAAGCTTGCAGGGTAAGTTGTGATATCTTAGAAGATTTATTTCGAATCTGGCTGGAAGGTGCCAACCATTTAGTCGCCTCATGAAGAAAGGGGTTCCTTTTGAATGGGACCAAGCTTGCAGAAATGCTTTTGAAAGCATTAAGTCTTATCTGGTGAAACCTCCAGTACTAGCAACCCCCATACCTAGAAAGCCACTAATATTATATATTTCAGCACAGGAAAGGTCAGTAGGAGCGCTTCTCACTCAAGGAAACAATGAAGGCAAAGAAAATACGCTTTATTACTTGAGTAGGATGATGACGCCAAATGAGCTCAAGTATTCTCTTATTGTGAAGTTATGTTTGGCACTTGTCTTCTCTATTCAAAAGCTGAAGCATTACTTCCAAGCTCACGTTGTGCGACTTGTCTCAAGAACAAACCCTATCAAGTTTGTCATGTCTAAACCGGTCCTAAGTGATCGATTAGCGAGGTGGTACCTCCAGTTTCAAAAATTTGAAATTGTGTATGTTCCTCAAAGGGCAGTAAAAGGNAGAAATTCAGCCTCCTTGGAAGATATTTTGATGGCGCTGCATATCGTGAAGGAGCTGGTGCTGGAATAGTGTTTATCACTTCTCAAGGAAAAGTTTTGCCCTATTATTTCACTCTAACACAACGGTGCTCCAACAATGTCGCTGAATATCAAGCGCTCATACTGGGGCTTGAAATGGCTGTGGATATCAACAATTGCAATTACAAGTTTTTGGAGATTCCAAGCTAGTGATCAACCAGAATTTGGGTAGCTATGAGGTCAAGAAGCCAGAGTTGGTGCCATATCACAAATATGCTAAAAAATTGATAAGTTGGCTTGGAGAAGTAGCTATTCAACACGTGCCTAGAAAGGAAAATAAGAGAGTCGATGCATTAGCAGCCTTAGCTTCTACATTATCTTTGCCTGATTAGACACAAGTTGTTGTTTGCCAAAGATGGGTAGTTCCTCCACCAAATGACTATGAGGAAGAAGAAACCGAAGCTGAGCGTATTGCTTCCGTTCTTGAGGTTGAAATTGAAGACGGGCGACAACCACTAATAAATTATCTTTGTTACGGTATATTTCCAGAAAATCCCCAAAGGAAAACGGAAATCCGAAGGAGAGCCCCTCGTTTTCTTTATTACAAGAATACACTTTATAGACGATCATTTGATGGAGTGCTCCTACGTTGTTTGGGGACTGACGAATACCTTCAAGCATTGTAAGAGGCACACTCTGGAGTATGTGGTGTGCATCAATCTGGGCCAAAACTTCATTTCCACATAAAAAGAATGGGGTATTATTGGCCGACCATGGTGAAAGATCGTTTGGATTACACTCGAAGGTGTAAAGCTTGCCAATTCCTTGCTAACTGCATACATCAACCACTTAAAGTATTACACCCAACTGTTGCTTATTGGCCATTTGATGCTTGGGGTTTGGATGTTGTTGGTCTATTGCTAAAGTCTTCTGGTGGACATCTATACATTTTGGCCGCAACTGACTACTTCTCGAAGTGGGCTGAAGTTGTTTCTCTCAAGGAAGTAAAGAAGGAAAATGTGGCTAACTTCATCCGAGTCAATATTATCTATCGCTTTGGCATTCCTCGATATATATTGACAGACAATGGTAAGCCATTTGATAACAAGTTGATGAATAAAATATGTGATCTTTTTGGCTTCAAGCAACGCAATTCTTCCATGTATTATGCTGCTGCCAATGGACTTGCTGAAGCATTTAATAAGACGCTCTGCAACTTGTTGAAGAAGGTTGTCTCTAAGTCTAAGAGAGATTGGCATGAAAGGATGGAAGAAGCTCTTTGGGCATATAGGACCACGTATCGCACACCAACACAAGCAACCCCTTATGCGCTTGTTTATGGAGTTGAAGCAGTCCTTCCACTTGAGCGTCAAATCCCATCGTTGCGGCTTGCCATTCAAGAAGGACTCACTGATGAGGAAAATGCTCGGTTACGCCTTGGAGAATTGGAAGCTCTTGATGAAAAGAGGCTAGAAGCTCAACAAAGCCTTGAATGTTATCAAGCTCGCTTGTCTCGATCTTTTAACAAAAGTGTACGCCTTAGATCTTTCCAAGTGGGTGACCAAGTTCTTGTGGTCAAAAGACCTATCATTACCTCTCATCGATCTGGGGGCAAATTCTCTGCTAAGTGGGATGGACCATATATCGTACAAGAGGTATACTCAAGTGGAGATTATAAGATAGTTGACTCGGAAGGTTTGCGGATTGGCCCCATCAATGGGAAATTCATGAAGAGATACTATCCTTGAAGGAAACAAATATGCTCCTTGACGCACGAGCATAAATTGCATGTTACTCCTGGCCCGCAGGAGTATAAACTGTGTACGGTCCAAAAAAAAATCCGCTAGGTTGAAAACCTCGGAAGAGGCGGCTTAACCAAAAGTTAGGACATAAAAAAAGTCCGCTAGGTTGAAAACCTCGAAAGAGGCAGCCTAGACATAAGTTAGGACGCAAAAAAAAAACCTCACCCATTTCGAACTACGGAATGACTTGATCCTCTTCACCGAGGTACGTAGGCAGCTTAGAGTACAAAAAAAAACTCACCCATTTCGAACTATGGAATGACTTGATCCTCTTCACCGAGGTACGTAGGCAGCTTAGAGTTTCATTCTAAGTTCAGTTATATGAGTTCAAAAAATATATATTACCCAAGGCAATATTCAAATGAGGTACGATGGAATATAATTCACTTGATTCACACTTGAAAATTAGGTGTACATGTATTCTTTCGTTAAACTCTTTGTCTTATCTTGATGGGTCAATGGGGGCAAGTCCTCCATGTCAAATTGAGGTCTTTGATGGAATGATTGTAGTTTCTTTAATAAGAGGATAAATATTCAAGTTGAAGGCTCCAATTCTAAGTCAAGTTTATTTTATCAAGTCTATTACATCATCAATTTGAAGTATTCAAGCCCGCTAGGTCTTAAAGTTGCAGTATTCAAGTGTGCCAAGTCATCAAATTCATAAAGTATTAAAAACAAATAAGCTCACTTGTCATAAACTACAGAATGACTTGATCCTCTTCATCGAGATTGGTATCTTCAAGACAATTATAGTCTTTAGCAGACTGCAAAGTTTTCGAGACCATCATGTCCTTTAGCTGAATTCTTCAAGTTTGCCAAGTCGCCAAGTTGAATTCTTCATATTTTCTATATAATTGATTTTAAGTCTCTACATGATAAATCTTCAAGTTGAAGTTGAGTTAAATTCTTCTAGTCTGCTTAGTCTTCAACTTTCCAAGTCTACCACGTCTTCAAGTTGAATTCTTCAAAATGGCTACATCTTCAAGTTTAACTCTTACACTTTAACCTTCAAGTTGAATCATCAAGCTAAAGTCTTCAAATCCACTAAGTCTTCAAGTCAAAGTCTTTAAATCTATTAAGTCTTCAAATAGAAGCCTTCAAGTCTGCCATGTCTTCAAGTTGAAATGTATATAAAAAGAAAAGATTCTTCGACTATGAGGTTATCTTTACTAAAGTAGTATCTTCAAAATTGATTTCTTCTTCCACCTGCAAAAAAAAAAGGGAGGAGAAACATATCTATATAAAGGAGATCATAAAATTACATGTGAAGATTGACGTTAAAGAGAAATTCTTGGTGGTCAACTTTTAAAAAAAAAATCATGCTTCATACAATCTCTCATTCATGTATCTCAAAATGAGGACGAGTTTTCATTCTTTTGCGCCAAAAGGTAAAATCTTTTGATGGTGAAGTAAAATCTTCAAGTTAGACTGTATAATGGACTTTGCTGGTCTTCGCCTTGGACAAAGTATAGTATTCAGCTTAGACGGTGTAATGGTCTTAACCTCGGACAAAGTAAAGTCTTCGGCTTGGATGGTTGTCTTCGCCTTTGCAAAATAAATCTTTGGCTCAGACGCTGTAATGGTCTTTGCCTCAGATAAAAAGTAAAATCTTTTGCTTAGATGATATAATGGTCTTTGCCATAGATAAAGAAAGTCAAGATTTTAAATAAAGTGAAGTCTTTGAATTAAACAGTATAATGATCTATGCTTCAGATAAAATGAAGTTAAATCTTCAACCTAAATGAAGTCATTAGCTTAGACGGTGCAATGGTCTTTGCTTCAGACAAAATAAATATTTGGCCCAGACAATGTAATGGTCTATGCCTCAGATAAAATGAAGTTAAATATTCAAACAAGATGAAGTCATTAGCTTAGAAGGTGCAATGGTCTTTGCTTCAGAGAAAATAAATCTTTGGCCAGAGGGTGTAATGGTCTATGCCTCAGATAAAATAAAGTTAAATCTTCAAACATGATGAAGTCATTAGCTTAGATAGTGCAATGGTCTTCGCTTCAGACAAAATAAATCTTTGGCCCAGACGGTGTAATGGTCTATGCCTCAGATAAAATAAAGTTAAATCTTCAAACAAGATGAAGTCATTAGCTTAGACGGTGTAATGGTCTTCGCTTCAGACAAAATAAATCTTTGGCCCAGGCGGTGTAATGGTCTATGCCTCAGATAAAATGAAGTTAAATCTTCAAACAAAATAAAGTCTTTGGCTTAGATGGTGTAATGGTCTATGCCTCAGACAAAGTGAAGTCAAATTTTCAAAACAAAAATAGAGTCTTCAGCTTAGACGGTGTAATGGTCTTCGCTTCAGATAATAAATCTTTGGCTTAAATGGTGTGATGTTCTTTGTCTAAGATAAAATAAATCTTTGACTCAGATGATGTAATGGTCCATGCCTTAGATAACGACAAATCAAGATTAAACGGCCAAGCTTTCTGAGAAAACGAGATCAAACAGGCTGGCTATGATACTAGCTAGCACGCAAGATTCTACCATCTCTGTAGTTCTTGTTACGCTTTTAAGTTTTTTTCTCTTATACAACAACTATCTATCAATTTTTTCCTTTTATAAAAGTAGAGCGTAAACTTGGTTTTATATTATTAAAAAAAAGATTATACTTGGAATGGATACTCTATGCACAAGAAATTGATTTCAACATACAAGATAGCTAGGCTAAGGTGAAATTGGCAAATTTTGGATTGTCTTCTTAACTAGTACACTACACTGAAGGAAGTAAATTCTGTGACCTTTCAAGTGAAGATCTATTTTACTGTAACTAAACTATGGAGCTTCAGCAAATAAAGTCTGGTAAAGGAAGATTTTATTTTCAAGTGGAAGATGATTCTTAGAGGCTATTGTGTCTAGAACGTCAATGCAACCAAAATTTTAGAAGAAAAAAAATCAAATCAAAAGCAACTCGTGAAGAATCGACAATTTGGAGAATAAAGCATATTAGCCTTTACATGGAACATTCCTTTGGTAACTATATGGTTATGTGTAAAGCATGAGAACCAACAGATGTGTTATGGGAAAGTGATCAATATATAAAATTCAAAAGAAAGAAGATTGAGTCGACTTTACTTGGGAGAAGCCGACTGCCGAGTTTGCATGTGCTTAGAAACCCGGGATGCAAGAAAAGATATTGCAAACTGGTATTTATAGGCATGCACAATTATAAGTTTCCAACTCGGAAATAAACTCTAGAGCAAAACAAAATCTTTCCTTAAAATAAGGAATTGCATTCACATAGGAGTGTACAGGCGCTTGAATCCTTAGGAAAAAAAAAAGGTAAATATCCTTTATCCAATTAGAAGATAAGTACGTGAATGTATTGGAGAAGGATTACATTTCTTTTCAAAACTCAAAGATAAATACAACGTGCAAAAGTGGCTAATAAATGAATCTCTTTACTACCTGGCCTACTCTCCACTCAAATGTTCACGGCCTTTTAAAGTTATTGCCAAATTTTCGCATGAAGTCACGTACCAAAAATAAGTAAAAGCGTGGTACTCATGCGTAATTCAAGCCTTGTCTTTGGAAGATTAATACCCGATAAGTCTTGAAGTAGGGGGTATTTGTAAGCATTTAAATTTTATTGGACTTAAATCCATAAAATAATTTAGACTATATTAAATTAAAGATAATAGTCCATATAAATATTGTGGCTAGTAAATTGGGTTAACTCAATATATATGTATTGGGTTAGTCCATTAAATTAGACTACAAATTAAATGATAAGCCCACTTCATTAGCCCAAGATCCAAATGGCTATTAGCCCATATTAAAGCCTAGGCTCATGCCACGTGTCAAATGATGTGGCAATCCAAGTCAAAAGAATGAGCCAACAAAATCATGTCATGTGTCAAGTGATGTGGCAATCCAAGACAAACAAATG
This sequence comes from Nicotiana glauca, assembly GCA_026770625.1. NCBI lineage: Eukaryota > Viridiplantae > Streptophyta > Magnoliopsida > Solanales > Solanaceae > Nicotiana > Nicotiana glauca. The sequence goes on from MU739842.1 coordinate 6,472, forward strand.
AGCCAATGAAATCATATCATGTGCCAAGTAATATGGCAATCCAAGCCAAATAAATGAGTCAATTGAATCATGCCAAGTTTCTGGATGGTATTGGTTAGTTCAAACGGACCAATCAAATTGCAGAGCCACATCACTCCCTACTACTATAAATAGAGGTCTTCATAAAGCTAGAAGACACCAGAATTAAGAACACGAAGCAAGCAGAGAGCTCGTGGATCAAACACCGCAGATTTCTCTACAAGCTACAAGTTTAAGCACTCAAGCTACAAGTTCAAGCATTCAAGCTACAAGCTCAAGCACTCAAGCTACAAGTTCAAGTTCAAGTTCAAGATCAAGAACGAAGCCAAATCAAATACCAAGGCGTTCAAGATCAAATTACTTGTTCGTGATCAAGCACAAATTCAAGTTCAAGGAGGAGATTCAAAATCAAGCTTTACAAGCCCTTGAATCAAATCAAAATCAAGTTCATCAATATACTTTACATTCTTGAAGAATCAGAGGAATACCATTGAGATTATAACACTTTCATTTATTGAAATCAAATACTACATTTGTTACGCAATTTTCTAGTCTTGATTATTTATTTTTTCGACGCGAAAATTTGTTGTTACAGTTACTATAACTATGGTAAAAAATTTAATGAAGGATAGTTTAGTCACACTAAGGCCCCGTTTGGCCATAAGTTTTGCCAAAATAAATTTGAGATTTATTTTCAAAACTCATGTTTGGCCATAAATTTTGCTCATATTTTGGCCAAATCCCAAATCAAAATGTTCAAATTCCAAAATTAGTTATTAAGCTGGATTTGGGCCAAAATCCCAAAACTTGGGAATTATATACATGTTTTTTCAAAATAAAATTGAAAAATATGTTTTGAAAACGTATGTCCAAACACATTTTAATCTTCAAACCAAACTTCACCCAAATCAGATTTTTCAAAATAAATTTGGGATCCATGGCCAAACGTTAGCTAATTATTTTCGTCTAGAATTTAGTAGTTTCTTAATAGACGTGCCCAAATCAAATTGGTCACTTATTGTGGATCGGAGGGAGAATAATACAGGTTTTGTCGGACTTTAGACAACAAAGAAAAGGAAAGAAAAGATAGTACTGAAGTAAATAAATAAATGAAAGTGAAAATGAACTTAAAGATCTTATTTGATGGTTTACACATTTGTTGCGTGTGGCTAAGATGGAGCTTTTCTGTAAGACAAAAATTAATGTGACTTTAGGCATTTAATCTTTCGTCTCTATTTCTCTAAATATTGATTCTCCGTAATTTTAATTGATTTTTGTAATCTTTAAGAAACTATTCCCTCCAGTCCAAACTAAGTGATTTTTTGGCATTTTTCTTGTGGTCCAAAATAAATAATTTTTTCAGATTTCAATAATGAATTAATTATTTTTTTTCCTATATTATCCTTGGAGTAAATAGTGTTGCAATATGTGTTAGGAGTGTTTATGTGAAATAATAAAGGTTAATATGGTCAATTCTATTACTAATTAATGTTAAAAGATGAATTTCTTAATCCGCGTGAAAACATCCAAAAAAAACACTTATTTTGGATCGGAAGGAGTATAAGATTAACCACACATTTAGATTCATTGGAAGTCAAATTTTGTTCGGTTAAACAAAATGCAACTAAAAATGGATCAGTTCAATCGCACACAACTAAAATTATAATCTTTCTATTAGGCAAAATGAACAAAGACCGCATGGAACTATTGAATGCATGGGTAATGAGGCTATAAAAATATTGTTAGGCAAGTCCCAAACATTGAGCGTTAGGCATGTGTTTCGGACGTTTGGGATGTACACTAGCCCCCATACATAAGCCCCGTGGTGTTTTACAAGTGTCCTGCCATGGCGAGTCCTAGAAATGCTATTTCAAACACTTTTGTACTTTAATCAGCACTCCATTTATTTGAAGTCAAACGAAAATTAGGTCAAAACCAACATACCTACGACTTTACAAACAAAAAAAACATAACGCATGATATAAACTAGTTCTCATAGATATATAAAGTTGCACTTTAAAGAATAACTATACAGAAGATAAGAAGATTCCTTATACATAAATTAGTTTTCAATGCTTTAATTCATACATTTCCTAATACTGGAAACGGAAATCAACACGTAGTGAGTCAAAACAAAAAGCTTTATTTATTAAGTTTATTCTGTTTTAAAAGCAAAACCACTTAACAGTGAACATGTAGAAAATTTCAAAAAAGAACCATCAAATAAACCTGATTTAAAGAGGAAAGTCAAGAAGTAGAAATGGAAAGGGGGAAATAGCAGATGACAAACTGGGCTGATCTTACAAATGGTGAGGCAGGGAAATGGCTTTTTATTCATTGGTCAGACTTTGCCAAAAGTAAACATGAGGGAGGAAAGATGTTTAATCAGTGATCTGCTCGAGGGGTACTAGATTGAATTTGGACTGTTGCACTATAGCAAATGATAAAATATATAGGCCAAATACATAATTGGGCCCTTAAACTTGATTTTTTTTGTCACTTTGGCACTTAAACATAGAGTTGTTCCTATCAGACCCTTCAACTAAATCACATATGTGCCAATTAGACACTTTGTAGACCATCTGAGAAAAAACTTTTATAAAAATTATTGGATATGTAATTAACTGCAGTTGTATATTAGATAGCTTTTAAGGCTTTCTTCTTTGCTTATGAAATTATTGTAATTAACCTCGTACACTTGCTATCATATCCAATTGGTATCCATCATAGTAATAGATATCTTTCACATAATAAATAATATAATTAGAACACGTCAACTTTCTTACTTCGTCAAAAAAATAGCCGAATTGTCCTATGGACTTCCAAATCCAATTCCGGACACATGTCTAAGTCCGAAATGACCATGAGAAGAAATTCACATCATTAAAATTCCAATTTGGGGTCGTTTTCTCATAAGTCAACTCTCCAGTCAACTTTTTCCATTTGAGCTTTCAAAATAAGATTTTTTTTCTTTAAAATTAACTCTGAATCTTACGAAAACCAAACTTGACCATACCTGCGAGTCATAATGTGTATCACGAAGCTTCTCAGGGTCTTAAGCCGTTGAACGAGATGCAAATTTTTAAAATAAAAATTCGAGTCGTTACATTCTCCACCTCTTAAACAAGCGTTCGTCCTCGAACGTGCTAAGATTATTCTGAGGTTACCAAATTGATATTTCTACTTTTACCCATATACTCGTGGTTGATCTCTCATTACCACATTCGAAATATGTTCGACAATACCATTCAATTGGGGCTATTTCTTTTACCCGTATTTGTAAACATTAAGACCAAATTTCTTATACTCCAAATATTTTTTAAAAAGGACTGATTTTCACATCATCACACGATCTTAGTCTCACCTTGCTATAGTTACTTGTGCCGCACGCATCAAATACGGGTTATTATATTTTCCCCCACTTAGGGTCTTTCGTCCTTAAATGAGAAATGTCTGTCTTCAAACACATAATGTAACTTATCTCTTTCTTTGCACACCTCAATATCCCAAATTTTTTTAACTCCCAAATTTTTCAGAAATTTCGGCAGAGTCTCCCCTGTAATTAGGCCTATCCACCTGTCAGAGTAACACCAAAATAACTCCTAACAACATTTCCACAACCCGACAAAGCACCAAAAAGTATATATCAACAACACAAAACTCAGCATTACAAGTCCGACATTATCACAATGATATCTTGACATAAAAAGCATCATATGTATGACCATAACCACATCTCTAGTTTTAATAGTTGTTCATAATAGATTACAACATCACCAATTAACCTCATGTAAATAAAATCTCATTTCAGACCTCCAGTTTACTAACAACAAGGCATGAAGATCTCATGATTACTTATCCGAATTAACGAGTCACATTTAATGTCACCTGGGCACTCACCCTGTAGGCCAAAACTCAATAATTACAATAAAATTTGACAAATTATGCACAGAGATATTCATACAAATATTTCAAATAAACCTCATAGGCATGACTCCCTATAAGTACTATGGTACAAATATGTTTTTTTTTTGTTTTTTTTTTTTAATTTCACAAAGGGAGAAGTTAAACATATAAACTTTTCACCACAAGGACCTCGTCCTTATATAACATTCACCGCAGCTTGTAGCCCGGTATAAATATTTCATATCCTATAAAAATGTGAGGATCTCGTCCTCAACTCTGAATCACAAGTATTTTGCACATTGTGCCAACTAAAAATTTTCATTTTCGTTCTTCCTTCTTTAAAATAACTTCTGACAAATAAAATCACACATATATGAACCCTTATACCGGTAGGGAATAAAATTTGCAATTTAAATCAATTTTCCTGAAATCACATCACAACTATTTTTAGTGACTAACACATAATGATAGACATAGTTATCTCCACATAATCTCCCGACAGGAGTATTCACATAAGTAAATTTAGGATTTACGAAGCTCACTCATGAGTAGAACATATTATGAGGACTAGCCTCTATACTCATAACCGAATCAAGTTAAGGAAAATATTCCTTTATGTTAACTCGAGTTCGTTCTTGTAACGACCTCAGCTATACCATAGAGAATATATCAATGGGTCGGGCCTCCATCTCTTAGGCACCATCTACTCGCTTTTCCTCCATCCCTAATTGGTAGTGTAGGTAGAGTAATAACTATATTAGAATACGTGGCAGTGTTCTCTGATGGGACAAATTTCCCCCAAGTCTAGGATAGTTTTCTCAAGATGTTCCTAGTATCACCGTATTCATAACAACCCATCGCTACATAGAAATCCCATATGAACCACATAGTCTCAAATACGACAACTATTTTTTTTTTATGTTGATCCACCTGTAATGATTAGGCAACCAATTAAACCTTTTACAGATTGTACTTATCAGTCAGATGTCAAGATCTGATGCACCCCCATGCGCATAATTGAATGATCTCTTTGCACTTCCATATCCTCAATTCTGATCGACACGGGGTAACAATGATTGAGCAACTCTGGCTCTCTTATAATCCTTTTACGATATCACAAACCATTGGCATAGTGTGCAATTCCATACATGAGTGGATTTAAAAGAACATAAGATATATGCTTCAAGCTGAATAAATATCGCACAATAAGGAATGAATGAAGTGGAAATTTTTTCTACTAGTTCTGTAGCCTCTCGAAGATAAGTACAGACATCTCCGTACCGATCCGCAAGACTCTACGAAACTCGCTTATGACTTGTAGCACCTATGAACCTAGAGCTCTAATACCAACATGTCACGACCCAAAAAAAAAATCCCTCCAAAGAAGTCGTGATGGCACCTAGTCTCTAAACTAAGTAAGCCTAACATTAACTGAAATAACATTGATACTTATTAACTCCGAATGAAATTTCTCAAAATAATTTTTCCATTCCCAAAACCGGTAGAACAAGTCACAAGCCTTTCTAAGAGTAGTTATATAATATAATTACATCACTGTTCCGAAACAAAGGGAACAAATGGAAATAAGTACAATTGAAGGTGACTCTGAGGACTGCGAACGCTATAGCAGGTTTACCTTGAGTCTCCACTGCAACGAATAGATACCATCGATCAAATGTCTGGATCTGTACACAAAAATGTACAGAAGTGTAGTATCAGCACAACCGACCCCATGTGCTCGTAAGTGTCTAGCCTACCCGGCGAAGTAGTGACGAGGCTAGGACCAGACACTCACATAAACCTGTGCAGTTTATAGCGTACAAAATAATAGGAAGCAAATAACAATAATGGCAACAATGATCAACCAATGATATAAATAGCAGGCAATAAGAACACCATAATTGCTTCTCAACAAATAATAAATACAAGTGCAATCAATTAATCGAGTCCTTCAAATATAAATATTTCGCCTATAAATTCCTTCAAGTAATAATCTCTAAGATAATATGCTTTTCAATAAATATATTTCGAATATATTTCCTTCAAATAAGTATCTTTCGAATATAATTCTTTCGGGTAAGGATCACCTTGTGACACCTCATGTCATAATCATAATAATATAGGTCTTGGACCACTTTTATATTTTTACGGCATCTCGTACCCATATTCATATTACAACCGCACGAACAACTCACGTGCAATTAAATAAAACTATGATATTTTTTCCGGCACCTTGTGCCAACATATTTCTATTTCACATTACATAATAATATTCTCATGTTACTCAGTTCACAGGGTCCATAACCCAATACAATTAAAAATATTCAAAGAGCCTCATTTACTTAACATAAAGTAAAGTACAACTTCCAACCCAATTATGAAATCAACAAGAAAAGATGAAGTTATTTTTAGTAATCATTTGATAAAGAAACTACCCTTTTCAATTAAAGTACAATTATTGAATAAATTATTACCTTTAATACGAGAAATCAATAAATCAAAACATAGTAGAAATTTCCTTTTTAAGTAAAGTACAAACTCAAAAGGTTTAAGGGAAAATTTACTTGAGAAATCCCTTTAGTTAAAAATGTAACAATTGTTGAAATTGAAGTATTGAAAGTTATATATAAATGTGGCGAGGTATCGAAAATAATACGGATTTCAAACACAAAGGATCACATCAATGAGGAAAATTTTGAACCGTTAAAATACTTGAATTGATAACAACAATTAAACACAACAAACAAGAAGTGCACGACACCACTCTTCGTGCTTTAATTCATGTCCTCAGCATAATAATCAAAATTCACTTTTAATCTTTCCTGTTACGGCGTGCAACCCGATCCAAATTCATAATATATATAGTGGTCGGCGTGCCACACGATCCCATTTCATAATATATAAGTGGACGGCGTGCCACACGATCCCAATTCATAATATTTATAGTGGTCGACGTGCCACACGATCCCATTTCATAATATATAAGTGGACGGCGTGCCACACGATCCCAATTCATAATATTTATAGAGGTCGGCGTGCCACACGATCCTATTTCATAATATATAAGTGGACGGCGTGCCACACGATCCCAATTCATAGTATTTATAGTGGTCGGCATGCCACACGATCCCATTTCTCATATATCTTGTGGTAGGCGTACCACCCGCTCCCATTTCATTATATCTTGTGGTAGGCGTACCACC
>MU739844.1:0-11143 GCA_026770625.1 Nicotiana glauca
CTTCTACCTTTGAGTTGAGATTTTTGAGAAAAATTTCAACACAATATTTCGTTCAATTTGTTCGCGGGTTTCATTTATCAAAGAGTTGATAGCAAGGATCGATCTCGGTGTGAATACGCATAGAGTCTTCGCACTATCGAAGAAATTTTGAAACGAGATTCTCTTCACCAGGTACGTCTTAGATCCGATCTTTGACATGTAAATAAATTTTAAACATGAAAAAATCTGCCTAGGATTGTTATTGTCTTCCGCTACGTGTTACGAACACCTATACGCAATCCTTCAGAAACTTACTAGGAGAACTCAAGGATTGAATTTGTGAAGAGAAATCACTATCGCCAACTTTGCCGCATAAGGATTGATATTTATCATAACACTCCCCCTGGATGTACATAGATAATGTGTCTCATTAAAACCTTATTAGGAAAAAATCCTATGGGAAAAAAATTCTAGTGAAGGAAAAAGAGTAAACATGTTTAGAAATACGCCTTTTGGTTGCCTCGTTAAAAACTTGCAAGGAAAATCCAGTGGGACAAAACCTTGTAAGGGAAAAAGAGTACAACGTGTATTAATTCCCCCTGATGAGAGCATAAATTCACATCCTTAAGCCTTCGCATCCCGATCTTATGTATTAGCTTCTTGAAGGTTGACGTCGGTAGAGATTTTGTGAACAAATCAGCCATATTATCATTTGAACGAATCTGTTGCACATTGATATCACCATTATTTTGAAGATCATGTGTGAAAAATAACTTTGGTGAAATGTATTTTGTCCTATCTCCTTTTATGAATCCTCCCTTCACTTGAGCTATGCATGTTGCATTGTCTTCATACAAAATCGTGGATAGTTTGTCACATTTCAAACTGTAACGACCCAGCCGATCATTTTTAGAATTTAAGCCTCGATCCCCTAATTACTGTTTCCCCCAAGTATATTTCTACTATTTTGGTTTATCGGGACGTCGGTGTGGAGTTTCGGAGAGTTTTGGGACACTTAGTCCCTAAATGAGAGCTTAAGTGTTGGAAAATAGTCCGTAGTTGGAACAGTGTGAAGACGGCCTCGGAATGTAAATCCAATGGTTCTGTTAGCTCCATTAGGTGATTTTGAGGTTGGGAGCATGTTCGGAATGAATTTTACAAGTCCGTAGCTAATTTAGGCTTGAATTGGCGAAGTTAGTATTTTAGCAATTTCCGGTTAATAGGTGAGATTTTGATCCGAGGGTCGGAACGGAATTCCGAGAGTTGTTGTAGCTTCGTTAGGTGATTTGGAATATGTGTGCAAAATTTCAGGTCATTCGGACGTGTTTTGGTTGGGTTTTTTATCTAATGCGTGTTTTGGAAGTTTTAGAAGAACTTAGGCTTGAATTCGATGTAATTTGATGGTTTTGGCTTTGTTTGAAGCGTTTTGATGATTGGAGCAAGTTTGTATGATGTTTTAGGAGTTGTTGATATTTTTTGTTGAGGTCCCGAGGGCCTCGGGGTGTGTTTCGGATGCTTAACGGGCCATTTTCGGAATGAAAAATGTTGCAGCAGCAAGGTTTCTGGTATTCTCGCTTATGCGGCTTGGGAACCGCAGAAGCGGCTTGGAAGTCGCATAAGCGGAGTTATATAAGCGACCTGGGCACCGCAGAAGCGGAAGTTGGGCTTCCCTCCATTTTCCGCAGAAGCGGACGAGTTTTCGCAGAAGCGATCTCGCACCTGCGAGATTTCCATCGCAGAAGCGGTCCCTGGTTTGGTCAACGGAGACCGCAGAAGCTGTTAAATGACCATAAAAGCGGAAAACGTGTCTGGGCAGAAGGTTAAGTCCTGAAAATGGGACTTCGTTCCCATATTCTATTTTTGACAATTTGGAGCTCGGTTAAGGCGATTTCTCAAGAGATTTTCGGAGAGGAAAACGGGTTAAATGTTCTTAACTTAATTTTGGTTATATAACTCGAATCTATTACAAGTTTTGGCATTTAATCCGCGAATTTTGTTGGAAAGTTTAGAAACCCTTTTGGATAAAATCATGGATTTGAGAGTCGAAATATTATGAGATTAGGATAATTTTGGTATGGTTAGACTCGTAAGAGTGTGAGGTTTCTGGAAGTATAAATTTTACCCGATTCCGAGACGTGGGCCCGAGGGACATTTTGGTCATTTTTACACAATTTTGCGTATTAGCTTAGAATTTGATTGTAGAATCAATTACTTGAATTATTACTTAAAATATACAATTTAATTGAATAGATTTGAGCCATTTGGAGTCGGATACTCGTGGCAAAAGCGTGGTTTCGGGTTGACTTGCACTTGTTCGAGGTAAGTGGCTTGTCTAACCTTGTGTGGGGGACCTTTCCCCTTAGGATGTAATATTTGATAATTGAATGCCTTGTACGCGAGGTGACGAGCGCGTACTTGAGCTAATTGTTGAAAACCCAAATTTTTACTTAAAAAATATTTGAATTTAGTTTCTTTCATACTTGCTTTGTTGTTGTTGTTGTTGCTTTATTCTACCTGCCGTTATATTTTGTGCTAGTCTAGAAAAGCATGTTTAGTTGATCCAAATTGCCTACTTGCTTAATTTGCCTTAATTGCATTACGTGGAGTATGCTAGGTTATAACTACTTTTGGCTTGTATTGTTGTACTTCATTTCTGAGTATTCTCTGATTTTGGTTGCGCATTTACATTGGGACTACGGATGTGGGATTCCGGTAGCTCCCCCTTGTTTGTTTACTTTAGGACTACGGGTTAGATTCCCGGGAGATCCCCCTGCACATTTACTTTGGGACTACGGGTTAGATTCCCGGGAGATACCCTACACATTGATAGTTGGACGACGGGACGGTATCCTGGGAGCTCCTCGGACATATTGATAAAATGGACTACAGGATGGTATCCTGGGAGATCCTCATTATTGGTGTTGGTATTGAGCTGTTTACTCTGTGTTATCTTATTTTCTGTTTATAAATTGTTGTTTTGTGTAACACGATTTACATAATAGTTGTATCTCATTATTTCTATTTATTTCATATTGTTGTCAACCTTATTATTTTATTTTATCTCAGTGGGGCCCTGACCTTCCTCGTCACTACCCAACCGAGGTTAGGCTTGGCACTTACTGAGTACCGTTGTGGTGTACTCATGCCCCTTCTGCGCCTGTTTTTTTTCATGTGCAGCTCTAGGTACCTCCACCCAGGCTTACTATCCTCGCGGAGGAGAGATCTAGCAGAGACTTTGAGGTATATCTGTCACGTCCGCAGACCAGAAGTCTCTATCTTATTCCAGCTTTAGTATATGACTTTCCTTTCTTTCGGTTGTGTAGACATTCTGGAGTTAGAGCAGTGTATTTCCTTTCTATTAGTCTGTGTTTCCTGTGAGTTTTCGGGTTTTGGGAGTTTGTTTTGGATTTCATGATATAGGTTGTATTATGCCAAATGGCACTTATGTACAGTAAATTTTCAGTTGTTTGCTTCCGCAAGTTAGTTTGTTTTTTCGCAAGTTGTATAAATTCTGCATTGTTAGGCTTACCTAGTTGTAGGGACTAGGTGCCATCACGACATGTCCACGGAGGGCGAACTGGGGTCGTGACAAGTTGGTATCAGAGCTCTAGGTTCATAGGAGTCACGGAACACAGACCGATTTATTAGAATCTCGCTGATCGGTACGGAGACGTCTGTACTTATCTACGAGAGGCTATGTAACTGATTAGGAAAAATCTTCACTTCATTTGAACTCCTTGTCGTGCGATATTTTTTTACATCAATTCTAAATTTCTATCTTCTATTCCCTCACATATGGTGAGAACACGTGCTACTCGGAATGATCAGACATCCGCACCCCCTATTGCATCCATCAGAGGTCGTGGACGCGCATGTGGTGCAGCTAGCTGCCGTTGAGGTACCGCCAGTAAATCCAGTCGGAGTTCAGACACCGGTCACGCCTCCAGTTACTACTACTCTAGACCTTCAGGAGACTTTGGCACAGTTTATGAGCATGTACACCACGTTGGCTTAGGCAGGGTTGCTTCCCCTTGTTGCAACCGCATCCCAGGCCGGGGGAGGAGCACAGACTCCCGCCGCCCGCACTCCTGAGCAGCGAGTGCATGTTGAGCAGGTCCCAGAGATTAATCATGTACAGCCTGCAGTACCAGTTCATCCCGAGGGTGGGTTAGCTGCTTCAGAGGACGTGCAGCGGAGACTTGAGATGTTCAAGAAGTATGATCCTCCAATATTCAGTGGGCTAGCATCAGACGATGCCTTGGGATTTCTAGAGGAGTGTCATCGTATTTTTTCCACTATGGGCATAGTGGAGTCCAACGGGGTTTCTTTCACTGCTTTTCAGGTTCGGGGAGCTACCTATGATTGGTGGCGTGCTTATGAGATAGACAGTCCAGTCGAGGCTGTTTTACTGCCCTGGACCTAGTTCTCAGACATGTTTATAAGAGAGTTTGTCCCTTAGAGTCTTAGGGATACATGGCGCGCGGAGTTTGAGCATTTGCGTCAGGGTGTTATGACCGTTTCAGAGTATGCTATTCGTTATACCAGAATGGCTAGGCATGCACCAGCCTTGGTTGATACTGTTCGTGAGAAAGTTTGCCGGTTTATTGAGGGTCTTATTCCACCCATCAGATCTAGCATGGCTCAAGAGTTGGAGATGGACATTCCTTATCAGCAGGTAGTGAGAATTGCTAGGAGGATCGAGGGTATGCTTGCCAGGGAGCGAGTGGAGAGAGAGGCCAAGAGGTCTCGAGAGTCGGGCCACTGCTCTGGTTCTCGTACTCCAGCAGCAGGTCGTCATGGTAGGGGTTTTGTGGGCCGCACCGTTCATTCAGCTCTCCCAGCAGCCAGCAGCACTCCAGCTCCGCCTATACCTCAAGAGCCTTATTATGCACCTCCAGTTTCTAGCGTGCCTCCTGCACGGGGTACTTCCAGAGGTCAGTCCAGCAGACCTGGCCCCAGCCAGTCACAGCCACCACGTCCTCCCAGAGCGTGTTTCGAGTGTGGTGATACACTCCATATGGTTAGGGACTGCCCTAGACTTAGTAAGGGTACATCTTTACAGACTGCTCAGCCACAGCGTGCCCCTCAAAATTCTCAGGCCATGATCACAGTTCCAGCTGCTACCCCACCTGCCCAGCAGGGTAGGGGCGGAGGTCGAGGAGATAGAGGTCTCCCTTGAGGGGGAGGCCGGGCCATATATTATGTTATTCCTGCCTGTACCGAGGCTGTCCGATTCTGTTATCACAGGTATTATACTAGTCAGTCACAGAGAGGCATCGATTCTATTTGATCCCGGCTCTACTTATTCATATGTGTCTTCTTATTTTGCTCAACATCTGAGTGTGCCCCGAGATTCTTTGAGTGCCCCCGTTTATGTTTCTACTCCTGTAGGGGATTCTCTTGTTGTGGACCGCGTTTATCGGTCATGTTTGGTTATTATTCGTGGTTTGGAGACCAGAGTAGACTTATTATTACTCAATATAGTGGATTTCGATATTATCTTGGGCATGGACTGGTTGTCTCCCCATTATGCTATTCTTGATTGTCACGCCAAGACCATGACGCTGGCTATGCCAGGTATTCAGCGTATTGAGTGGAGTGGTACTTTAGATCACACTCCCAATAGAGTTATATCTTTTCTTAAAGCTCAGCGTATGGTTGAGAAGGGGTGTGCCGCATATTTAGCTTATGTGAGAGATGTCAGCGTCGATACCCCTTCTGTTGATTCAGTCCCAGTGGTACGGGATTATCCCGATGTGTTTCCAGCTGTTCTCCCGGGCATGTCGCCTGATAGGGATATTGATTTTGGCATTGGTTTGTTGCCGGGCACTCAGCCCATTTCTATTTCTCCGTACCGTATGGCTCCTCCTGAATTGAAGGAGTTAAAGGATCAGTTACAGGAATTGCTTGATAAGGGTTTTATTCGACCCAGAGTTTCGCCTTAGGGTGCTCCTGTCTTGTTTGTGAAGAAAAATAATGGTTCTATGCGTATGTGTATTGATTATCTCTAGTTGAACAAGGCTACAGTGAAGAAACTTCAACTTAATAAGTGCTGAAGTTTTTAGAAATACCCAAAACAACTTCAGTATGTTGGGCTGAAGTTTTCTGAAAAAGCTTTACAACAAAACTATTGAATGTAAGACACATAAGCGGAGTCTCATAAGCGACCTGGGCACCGCATAAGCGGAAGTTGGGCTTCCCTCCATTTTCCGTAGAAGAAGACGAGTTTTCACAGAAGCAATCTCGCACCTGCGAGATTTCCATCGCGGAAGCGGTCCTTGGTCTGGTCAACGGAGACCGCAGAAGCGGTTAAATGACCTCAAAAGCGGAAAACGTGTCTGGGCAGAAGGTTAAGTCCTGAAAATGGGACTTCGTTCCCATTTTCCAGTTTTTGACAATTTGGAGCTCGGTTAAGGCAATTTCTCAAGAGATATTCGGAGAGGACAACGGGGTAAGTGTTCTTAACTTAATTTTGGTTATATAACTCGAATCTATTACAAGTTTTGGCATTTAATCCGCGAATTTTTTTGGAAAAGTTTAGAAAACCCTCTTGGATAAAATCATGGATTTGAGGGTCGAAATGTTATGAGATTAGGATAATTTTAGTATGGTTAGACTCATAAGAGTGCGAGGTTTCTGGAAGTATAAATTTATCCGATTCCGAGATGTGGACCCGAGGGGTATTTTGGTTATTTTTACACAATTTCGAGTATTAGCTAAGAATTTAATTGTAGAATCAATTATTTGAATTATTACTTAAAATATGCATTTTAATTGAATAGATTTGAGCCATTTGAAGTTGGATATCCGTGACAAAAGCGTGGTTTCGGGTTGACTTGCACTTGTTGAGGTAAGTGGCTTGTCTAACCTTGTGTGGGATACCTTTCCCTTAGGATGTGATATTTGGTAATTAAATGCCTTGTACGCGAGGTGACGAGCGCGTACTTGAGCTAATTGTTGAAAACTTGAATTTTTACTTAAAAAATATTTGAATTTAGTTTCTTTCATACTTGCTTTATTCTACCTGTCGTTATATTCTGTGCTAGTCTAGAAAAGCATGTTTAGTTGATCTAAATTGCCTACTTGCTTAATTTGCCTTAATTGCATTACGTGGGGCATGCTAGTTATAACTACTTGTGGCTTGTATTGTTGTACTTCATTTCTGAATATTCGCTAATTTTGGTTGCGCATTTACATTGGGACTACGGATGTGGGATTCCGGTAGCTCCCCCTTGTTTGTTTACTTTGGGACTACGTGTTAGATTCTCGGGAGATCCCCCTGCACATTTACTTTTGGACTACGGTTTAGATTCCCGAGAGATCCCCCTGCACATTGATAGTTGGACTACGGGGCGGTATCCCAGGAGCTCCTTGGACAGATTGATAAAATGGAATACAGGACGGTGTCCTGGGAGATCCTCATTATTGGTGTTGGTATTGAGCTGTTTACTTTGTGTTATCTTATTTTTGCGTATAAATTGTTGTTTTGTGTAATACGATTTACCCAATAGTTGTATCTCATTATTTATATTTATTTCATACTGTTGTCAGCCTTATTATTTTATTTTATCTCAGTAGGGCCCTGACCTTCCTCGTCACTACCCAACCGAGGTTAGGCTTGGCACTTACTGAGTACCGTTGTGGTATACTCATGACCCTTCTGCGTATGTTTTTTTTCATGTGCAGCTCCAGGTTCCTCCACCCAGGCATACTATCCTCGCGGAGGAGCGATCTAGCAGAGACTTTGAGGTATATCTGCCACGTCCGCAGACCAGAAGTCTCTATCTTATTCCAGCTTTAGTATATGACTTTCCTTTCTTTCGGTTGTGTAGACATTCTGGAGTTAGAGCAGTGTATTTCCTTTCTATTAGTCTGTGTTTCCTGTGAGTTTCCTGGTTTTGGGAGTTTATTTTGGCTTTCATAATATGGGTTGTATTATGCCAAGTGACACATATATACAGTAAATTTTCAGTTATTTGCTTCCGCAAGTTGTATAAATTCCGCATTGTTAGGCTTACCTAGTTGTGGGGACTAGGTGCCATCACGACATGTTCACAGAGGGCGAACTGGGGTCGTGACACAAACCACATATATCTCGAATAAGATGTATTATAGAACTCAATCACACGCACTCGCGACTTGCTTGATGAATAGCAATTATTTCAGCATGATTAGATGAAATAGCCACAATTAATTGCTTAGTTGATCGCCAAGATATGGAAGTGCCTCCACAGTTAAACACATAACCTGTTTGAGATCGAGCCTTGTGGGGTCAGATAAATACCCAGCATCAGCATAACCAACAAGATCGGGACTGCAATTATTGAAATAAATTAAACCCATATCGGTAGTTCCTATTAGATATCGCAATATGTGTTTGATTTCATTCCAATGTCTCCTTATAGGAGTAGAGCTATATCTTGCTAAGACATTAACTGAAAAGGTTATGTCAGGCCTTGTAGTATTGGTGTCACGACCCAATTCCCAAATCCGGTCGTGATGGCGCCTCTCGTGAAGACAAGGCCAGCCAACAGAACAACAATGCCTTATTTAACAATTTATAACTATAAATGAATAAGTAATACGACTTATTAGCATTAATAACTGATATTTATCACTCAGCACAACCCGACCGGGGTGTCACAAGTCACGAGCATCTAAGGAGTAAGAACACTACTATAGGGCCAATAATTTATATATACAAGATAAGAAAATTGGAATTTAAAGATGAAGTGCGGTGCCGCGAACGCTGGCGGTCACCTTGCTCAACTACCATAGTAAGGCCTTCGGTCCGCTAATAACCCGTTACCTGGTGAACAATACCTGCAAATGCACGCGAGGTGCAGGGAGTAAAGTGAGTACTTCCAACTCAGTGGTAATAAGAGTAAATAATAACGGAACGGTAAGAAATCACGTAATAACACTTCACCATGTTATATAGTACAATACAACCTTTTTAACAAAATAGTAAAAACCGTGAAACTCTTTTAGAAAACATCTAGCTCAGTTTAAATCTCTTTTAAAAATATTCTTTTTCCAATAGTAGGCATATGAATGCGATATCAGGTAGTGCAAGTCCGCACACAAGTCGGCCCCTCGGGCATAACACTCTATTTACAAATAACACCAGGGTATTTGGTACACAGTGCAAGAAATAGCATGGAAGCCAATGATATGAGAGTGCTAAATGTCATGCCACGTAATACAAACAGGAATCAATGCGTGAATGCAATGCAATGCATATGATGGTACATTCCAGTACCCGCTGCGGCGTGCAGCCCGCTCCATTATTTATCGTTGACGGCGCTCACTGGGGGTGTGTACAGACTCCGGAGTGGCTCCTACAGCCCAAGCGCAATATCTCGGTCAGTCATTGTTACCTGACCAATTTATATCACACAGTGCCATTGTTACCACTGTTCCAAGTATATATTATAGTGTCATTGTTACCAATGTTTCAAGTATATATTCAGTATCATTGTTACCACTGTTCCAAGTATATATTACAGTGTTATTGTTACCACTGTTTCAAGTCACTTTACAATCAGTCCAGAAAATAATATAGTAAGCCCCTTGGGCATTTACAAAATAGAAGTTTTCAGCCTGAAATACATTTAAAATGTCATTTAAGTTTTCAAAACTTAGAAGCATGGCTGAATTTGCAAAACAGTATCTAAAACCTTGGACTGAAACCAAATGATATGCAAGATATGCTAAAACAGTAATATTAATCCCCGAAGGATTTTACAAGTCGTCACAAGGCCCCAAACATGGCAATCAGCTCAAATTATGATGATAACAAGTAATTCCAGTCAAATACGCAGTAAAATCAACAACCGGGACAGACCAAGTCACAATCCCAAATGGTGCTCTACCCCACGCTCATATCCGGCGTGCAAGTCACCTCAATACAACACTATGATGTGCAAATCCGGGGTTTCAAACCCTCAGGATATCATTTACAAGTATTACTCACCTCGAACCGGTGAAATCTCTAGCTTGCGACACCTTTGCCCCTCAATTCGGCATCCACGCGCGTCAAATCTAACCAAAATCAGAGCGAATGCATTACAATATGCTAAGGGAACAATGCCCAATCGAAAACAATCGAAAAATATCAAAAATCTCGAAACTAGCAAAACCTGAGCCCCGAGCCCACGTCTCAAAATCCAGAAATTTTTACATCAATACGATCCTTATCTCGCCACGAGTCTGTACATACCAAATTCACAAAAATCGGAGTTCATTTGACCCCTTAAATCATAATTTCTATCCAAGAGGGTTTTCTACCCTTTTCAACAAAAATTCTCAAATTAAACACCAAAACTTGCAATAGATTCGAGTTATACAACCAAAATTGAGTTAAGAGTACTTACCCCGTTGTTCTCTCCAAAAATCTCCCGAAAAATTGCCTTATCCGTGCTCCAAATCATCAAAAATGGCAAATGGGAACAAGTTTGGACTTTATTCTGCTGCCCAGAGATTTGTTCTTCGCGTTCGCGGTCCTTCTCTCGCGTTCGCAAAGAACAAAGTTCCAAAAATTCATTTTCCAAACTCTGCTCGGACAGCCTCTATTGTAATAGTCATAACGTTTTACACACAACTCCAAATGACTATTATAATATTTTTCTGGAAACTAGATTCACAGAGCTACAACTTTTGTTTTTAGATCATCTCAAAATTTCTTGTAGATAAAAAGATATGAACTTCCAAAGTAGGACCTGCGCGACAGAAAATTCCTTCTTCGCGAACGCGAATAACAAAAGTCCCAGATGACAATTCCTTCTTCGCGAACGCGCAGACCAAAAGTCTCAGAAGCCAATTTCTTCTTCGCGAACGCGATAGGACCTCGCGACGCGAAGGACAACACCAAATACCAGCAACAACAGTTCAAAACCTTCCAAAAATGACCCGTTGGGCATCCGAAACACACCCGAGGCCCCCGGGACCTCAATCAAAAGCACCAACATGACTTAAAACATTATCCAAACTTGCTCGAACCATAAAAACACTATAATTAACATCAAAATCCTCAAATATCATCAAATCAAGGCTTAAGTTAAACTAAAACTTTCAAAACTCACATTCAATTAAAAACCCGACCTAAACCCCTCCGAATCAACTGAAATTTTGCACACAAGTCCAAAATCACCTAACGAAGCTA
>MDKF010814388.1:0-24343 GCA_026770625.1 Nicotiana glauca
TTTCCTCTTTTTTTTAAAGTATTGTTTATGTATATATAGTGGTGTATAGGGTGTGTGTAGGGAATAGTTTTGGGGAGAAAATATTTTGGGGGGAAAATATTTTGGGGTTGGTTTTGGGGGAAAAAATATTTTGGGATTTTCAAATGCTTGGCCAATTTGAATTTAAGACCAAGCTTTTTCATTTTCCTCTTCTTTTTGTTGTTATTTTCTTTCTTTAATTAATTAAAAACCTAAACTAAATTCCTAAATTAATTTAAATTAGAAAATTAAGCTAATTATCTAACTATGTAAAAATAATCATTTTTTTATTTTTTGATTAATAGCACAATTAGCTCAATGTAATTAATTCCTAAATGCAAATTAAACCTAAGGTGACTTGAAATTAAAATGTGACATTTTTATGGTTTTTTACTATGATGATTTTGTTTTTAAAAAAAATGTTAAAAATGCATGCCATGCAACTAAATAAAGAAAAAATACCTAAAAATCAATTAAAATTATTTTAGTCTATTTTTTAGGAGTTATCTTCATGTAGGGCAAAAATCACATGCTTACAGGGACGTCAGTACACTTGAATTGTACTGGTATGTATGAACATACTTGCTCCAAGTAAACTCAAGCCATATACAAGTAGGCAACAGTTATAGAAACAACAATCAAATGAACAAGAAAAGGAACAATCAAGCCAAACAAGTTTTCAATCTCTCCTATTTTCCACCTTCCATAATTCCACACCAATGATTTCACAATTTTCTCAATTGTTTATTTCAATAGTGATTTCGATCACTTTTTCACCCTTATTACCTCGTCCACCTTTATTACCTCGGCCACCCTTATCACCACAACCCACACGTTATAACTTCGTGTTGCGGCACGCAACCCGATCCCACAGTATAGTCATAATCTACAAACAACACAACAACAATCAACAATTTACAAGTATCAACAACAACACTTCTTAAGAAATAACAACAACAATTTACAAGTATTTCCATAACCATCAGTACTATTTTCCTTCACATCCAATAACTCACGTGTGCTTTACACTACAACGACAATTGCCCACAATAAGCCATAGGTGTGGTTATCACAGTTATTCCAGTTGTATCATTCACGATTTTCTTCCATCATTTGTTTCTCAACTCTTACCACATAACACTTTCACGATCACGCATTTAGTTTATTTCCAGTTACTTGCACCATTATATCGGGAGACTTAACCACAACAATCAATCAAACCAATCACAAGAATTCCACAACAATCACAAGCATACAATTCACAATAATTTTCATGACTAAGCCACGTAGTATCACATACCAAACATTCGTACACCAAACAAGGCGATTCTACAAAGATCAAAGTTAGCCATACATACCTGGAGCCGAATTCCCTTTTAATATCTACTTCCAATTTTACCAAAAATCTTGGCAACGTCAATCTAGTGCACAAATTAATACATATTTCTTAGAATCAAAGTTCACAATCACTACCCGAACATATTTAGGTTATCAACCCTTCTTTACACAATTCTTTACTCCCACCTAATTACTCTTACTAGATTTTTAGGTTTTAATAGACACGCACGAGTGTTTCAACCCCTATTAACAAGAATCAATGCATAAGAATCTACCTTTTTATTAAAACTTGAAAATCAATGAAAAAGAGTTGGGGACCTTACCTGTAAGAATGGAGACGAAGATAATACTCAAGAACTTCTGGGCCTGGGCGACGTTGGAAAATCAAATTGATGAAGATGAGACTTTCTCTCTCAAGAACCCTCTCTCCCTTCTCTCTAGTTTTATCCAGAAAAATGTGTAAAAATGAAGGGTTGGGGTGTTTTATTGAAGAAGAGATGCGGTTGAAAAATTAGAAAATCTGGAGCCGAGTCGGGTCTGCGGTCGCACTCTGCGATCGCAAAGAGGAAATGCGGTCCATTATGTGCTCCTAAAATCTGACTTCTCTGCCTGGGTTTGCGACAGAAATGCGGTCCGCATTTCTGTTCTGCGGTCGCATAATGCAACGCAGAATTGACCTTCACAAATCCTTGAGGAATTTTTGCGATGATTATGCGGTCCGCATATTGATTATGCGATCGCATAATAGACCGTATTTTCAACATCAATTTCGACTAACTCACTGGTTAACTCTACAGCAGAAATGCGGTCCGCATACCTGATCTGCGACCGCATTCTGGACCGCATAATGGCAATTTTCTGGAAAATTTTGATTCTTTATTTTTAAGTGCAAAATCAGTAAAAAGGTTCCTAATACATATTCGAATCTTGGCACTATGAGCTACTAGGTTTTGAGCATAAAATTATTTCGGGGCCTTACAAAAATAAAAGGGGAAAACTGGCCATACAACATCTAGCCCATTTTATTTCAATTATAGCCCCATTTCCTTTCAAATTTTAACCTCAATTTAACCCCAATTCCACCCCAAATTAAACCTACACAATTCCTAAATCACCCGACCTATGACCCATGACCCAATTAATTTAACCAGCCCAACCCCCACTCGATCTGAGCCGTTGATCAAACAAGATCAACAACCCAGATAATTCTTACCATAATTAAACCCTCCCAACTACCCTCCTGACCCTCATTTTCAAGACCGGTCTCTCTCTCTCTATCCATCTCTTCCTCTCCTCCTTCTCTCTAGAACCTTCTGGTTCTTCTTCTCCGATGGCTTTCACCATCTCTCCGGCCACCTCCAGCCTCACCCCTTTCGACCACCAGCCTCCTTGAAGCCTCATCTCATTGGTTCCCTCCGTCCCTGAGACCTAATGGGTCTTCACCATGCCAGATGGTCACTGAAGCCTTGCCTGGGGTTGTTTTTGGCCTTTCTCCGATGGTTTTTGGGCTCGATGGTGCTATAAATACCATTGTTCTTAAGTTTCATAGCCAGGTTTTCTTACTCCTCTCTCTGGTTTCTTATGAAACCCTAATATCGATCCAAACCTCTTAAATCTCCGTATTTTAATGATTTTTAACTCATACCTTTATGTTTCAAACTATTTTTGTACTCGATCTTTATGATTATTCAAGTTTTGAACATTTTTTGTTCCTTTTGAAAATAGGGTTTCTTAACCCCTTTTTGAAAATACTTTATCTTCTGATTTTAAGTACTAATCTATGATTCTCAGTATGATTTCTAAATCATTTTCACTTAAGTCTCACTATTCTGATGAAACCCTAGCTTTAGGGTTTATATTCGCATTGTTTGTCGCTTTTGCTTGCTTGTATGTTCTTCTGGATTCTTCTTTGAGTCCTGTGCTCTTTGCTTTAATTTGTTGCTATATTTCAGTCGCCTACTGTTCTGTGTTCTCTTCTTAGGGTTTCTCTGATATTGTTCAATATGGGCTATGCATCATTTAATAACTTGACTATTCGTCCTATTGATTGTTTACATGGTGATTTTATACTGATTCTTACAAGTTCGCTTTAAGACTGTGATACTTGCCTTAAAAAATTGTGATTTTGTGTATTTTCCTTATAATTTGGTATTGATTTTGAATTGCCTCCTTAATTTGTGTGATACTTTCCTCAATTAGTACTAATCCCCTAGGTTTTCAAACTCGTTCACTATTTTGTGATTATTTTCCAGAATTAAAATAGTATTCTGCCCTATATATGTGCACAAATATGTTGTTGATTTGTCTGACATATTTCCTTAATTAAGTATCATGTACCTAGTTTTTATTGTATACCTTATGCTATTCTGTTTCCTTATGTGATCATATTATGCCTTATGATTTCTTTCCTTTTAAATAATTGCTTATTACCATTTGACTTTGATTCCTTAATTAAAGGGGAGTCCTTATGCTGATTTGATTATGATTGATACCCAGTTCCATAATTATTGTGGGATTATTGATTGTTACCATGTTTATTTACTCGTCTTCAGTACTATAAGTAACCCTATTCTCTTTTGCATTAGACAACTGATACATTGCACATCACAAATACACACGAATGAAACACTTCCAATTACAATACTCTCATGCACTACTGTTTTAAAATCAACACTCTGCTTTGCTTGGGATCTTTTGGAATCACCTTGTTTGCAACTAGGCTTTCTTATTTATTTTCTTTGAAACTGGTATGTCTTTTATTTAATTTTTTGCCTCACCTCTATGTGTTTACTTCACAGCTTCAACATCCTTGTTCACTTTACTGCTTATGTCCAATGATTTGTGCTAATTATTTTCCTTCCTTGCTCTTTTATCATAAATCCCCACTACTATTCTCTTTTATGTGCTTGAGTTAAAGTTTTGGCCTGACAGTACCTAAATTGCTGCCCAGGCCATAACCTGATCCACAATGGATCCTAACTCCTAAGTTTGGCCAACAGGTTGGTTAGGGGTGTGCCAGCATTCCCATTTGCTGGGCATGACAACTAGCTTGCCATGGCTCCCCCCAATTCTTCCCCTATGCACTAACACTTATTCTTAGATTCTTAAGTTATGCCCCCTCCTATGAGCCTTGCTTTGGGGACCTTGAGTTCCCTCTGAACTGGGACATTTGAGGGTTGGCAATTCCACACTGCACTATGTTCTTAATTCTGCATTAAAATTGGGTATAAGCACTGCCTGGAGTTCTCAAAGCTCCTTGGAATTTTGACACACCCAAAGGACGAGAAAAGCTTTGGAAGTATGACCCTGGAAGTTGGCTTATCTCATATTGTTGGACTTTGAGTCTGGATTAGGCTATTTGGATGTAGCTGGAACTTCTGATGTAATTTTACTTTTCTGTTCTGATTCATTTGGGTCTGTAATAATGTTGTAATAACTATTGGGATGGCTAGTGAAAAGGGATGGGGATGAATGCAAAAAGGGTAGAAATCATGTCTATAGGTCATTTACTTACTTTTGCACTTTCATCTTAGAAATCATGTCTATAGGTCATTTACTTCTGCATCTTAGAAATCATGCCTCCAAGTTCTGCATATAGAGATTGACCTTAAGTTTTTCTACACTTATGCATATACATCGGGAAAACAGTATAGGCTCGATAATAATCAACTTCATTTTAGATACCATGCCTATAGGACTCTTGAATTTATGTAACCACCCAAAACCAATGACGTTTAGACATCATGCCTATAGGAATAACCAATCGAATCAGTCGTCTATTTTATCTATACATCGGGAAATAAACCCAAGCGTAAAGCCATTTAAAAATCTACGGATCATCTTTGTTTATAAAACCAGTAATCTTCATTTAAAATCAACCAACTAATAGGTAATTAATTACATCAATTCTGATAAACTATATCCAGACAAGGCTAATGCGGACTCCTCATCTAAAAAATATGTGATGAATCAGCCTACCCTACGCCTTATTTAATTAAGACCATAACCAATATTTGAAGTCATGTTATGTATTTGCCTTTGAGTGAGGAGGCCTGTTTGAGCCTTAACGGTTGTTTGCTTCTCTCCTACTTGATTACATGTTTTGTTTGTCTCCTAGATTTTTACCTCTTTCAAACTTCTGAAAAGCCCCAATTCCCTTCCTTTTAGGACTAATAGTCCCAAATGCCTTTGGGACTAATAGGATCGAGACGGGTAATAGCATGCAATAAGTAATGATACTATTCTGCGCTTTAATACCTTAACTGGGTGGGAAAGGGTATACATGGAGATGATAATCACGCGATAACATCATGCGTACAATTGGTTACCAAGTGTTGCGTGGATGATCCATGTATTTTACAAACCTAGGACCCCCTTTCCCCTTATGTAATTTTGTTATTATTAATTTTCAGTTCTTTAAAATTTTGCATTTCGTTTCAGTCATTAAAATTCCTCCTTAATTTTCCGCACCGTTCTTTTCTTCTAAAATAATTCTGCTCACTCACTCCTTTGTTTGATTATTTATATTCATTACTTGATCCCAGTTTTCTGCATTTAGACATTCTTTTTAAATAACTAGGAAATCACCTATTCATAACTTCAGCATGTTTAGTAACCTTTATACATACCTACTTGCAGTCCTTATGTGAAATTGACTTGTATGCTTGCTTGCTTTAAAGTCACAATTGTAGCATGGCCGGAAACCACACTAGTGAATCTTGGGGGGTGCCTAACACCTTCCCCGGGATAATTTCAAGCCCTTACCCACTCTCTAGTTCTTCCTTTCTTTTAATTTCTTAGTGTCCTAATGTACTTGATCATTAGGTGGTGAATCTTCTAAATCTCAAACCCAAATTTCCAAAAGGAATAGAGTTGTTGCCCAAATGTCGCAAACCCAATTTCGCCTTTAAAGAAAAAAAGGGGGCATCGACAACATGACGACTTTGCTGGGGATTTCTTTAGGCTTTTACCATTTCATGTTATTTGTGACTTTGTTGCTTCTTTATTGCTTTTACTTAATGTCTTTATCTCTTATTCTCCTACGAAACTGACTTGGCTCTTTGTTTTCTTACTTTAATGCTTTCTTTTACCGCTTTTCTTTTAATACTGTTGTAATTATGAGAAATTATTGTAATCATTACTTTATGAATGTGCAAATACGTGACAACTTGTTTCATTCTTGTAATTGCATCTTCAACATCATATTCCACTCGTTCTAAACAAAATACCATAGCAAAGCTTATAATGAGTGGTTGCGCCCTTTTAATATTTTCACCCCCTAAATTTGGCAAAGGCATATTTACGGTAAAACTAGTCGATCAGCGATGCCGTCGACAGTTCCGTGCCTTTTACTCTCGAGTTGTACGCTCAAGGGTACCTAGTCTAATACCCATAGAAACCATTTATGTTTAAAATTGGGCATGCATCATGGTCAAACTTAGCCGAGTCAGTTATGTTGTTCGCATAATGACTCTTTAAGATAGACTTGTCCAAAGTCCACTGAGTTTCCTTGAAACCCTAACGTACACTACCACGTTCTATGCATTTATTTGGAGAACTAAATGCTTTGTCATGCTAATTATTGACGTTAAATAGTCGAGTCTAGTGGGGGAAAAGGGCCTAACCTCTTGTTTTGCAGAAAATGAGGCACGAAGTCCTCAGATTTGGCATGGTCACCAACATCTACCCCAAGCTGTTGAATTGGTGGAGAGATCTGCATTCCAGTGATCAAGCTCTTATCAGAAAATATCTAGGAAACTTACTTTCTTTCCTAGACATTCAGCCTAACAACAAGATCATAGAAGATGCAACTTTGTTTTGGGACTGCGATAGATCGGTGTTTCGCTTCGGGGACATAGAAATGATACCTTTACTTGAGGAAATAGGAGGACTAGCTGGGATACCATGGGAAACTTCGGTTTTGCTAATATAGGAAAATTGTAAGGGCAGGGGCTTTCTTAAGATGATGGTTCTAAAGAAGAATCCCGATCTAACATGCTTGGAGAAGTCTTACATTCCAATCGACCATTTGTATGAAAGGTATGGCCACAACAAGTCATATCGTACCTATCCAGACGAATTTGCCATCACCTCACTGGGGCACATCCACCGAAGGGTATTCGTGTTTATGTTATGTTTCTTGGGAATGATAGTTTTTCCAACAAAGAAAGCCGGAATCCACACCAGACTGGCCATGGTCACTAAAACCTTAATGGAAGGAATCAACGGGCAGCCATTCAGCCTTGTGCCAGTGATAATTGCGAAAATATACCGTGCCTTAGAAAAATGTCAACCAAGAGCCCAACACTTCGAGGGATGTAATTTGCTACTCCAATTATGGCTCGTGGAACATCTCCAAAGGGGTGAATACCGGTAGGAAATCCATCGCAGAGACTCGGATGATCATATCACTTTTCATCACCCAAAGTGGATGAATTATATGTCCAACATGTTCGCCCAACCAGAGAATGCTAGAGAATGGGTTGAACTCTTCGACAATCTTACTGAAGACCGGGTACAGTGGATGTTTGAATGGTTCCCTACTAAAGAATTCATCATATGGTCTAGGGATGCGCCATTTCTGTTACTAATCAGTTTGAGAGGGACCTACCTGTATGTCCTTATTCGGGTAATGAGACAGGCAGGTAGAAGACAAGTTATAACAAGGGTCAACAAGATGAGCCACTTTCGAGCCGACTTTCAGGATGACGACAGCCCGCATAGCAAAATTGTCTTGGGAAAAGACATCATTGAGCTAGATCACTACCATGATGGTTGTACTCCACACTACCTAGGCTGGTTGGAAGACAATCACAACGATTTGGGTTAGCCCGAATTTGTTCGAGGTCACAGGATCATTGATGAAAAGGCTGAAGCGCAAGTAAAATACAACCAACTGCGCAAGAGGATGCAGCAATGTGAGAATGAGCACCGAGAAATATAAGAAGCCAACCAAAAGCTAATCGGAGAATGGAAAGACATGACTGTCAGCGCAAACAAACATTTAACCTATTTGGAGCGGGGCATAGTAGAGCTGGAAAAGAAGTTTCTAAAGAGAGTTAAAAATTATCGGGTTGCTGAAGGAAATAAAGGCGGACATCTGGCAAGGGACTATTTGCTACTGGGATTGCGCGAGCTAGGAAAACTATACGAAGGAGCCAACGTTGCCGAGTCTGGGGAAGGTCCTTCTGGGACCAAGTAGATAGGAGTTATTCTTTGCTTTGTAAATGTAGGGCCTATGGCCACTAGTGACATCTTTATTTAGTGTCATTTTGGGATTCGTCTTATTTTTCATCAATAAAATGAGGTATTTAGCATTCTATGTTCTCCAAATTTATTTGTTGCTAGGCCTACCTCGGGAACAACGAGGCTCCCAAATTAGGACACGATTTATATTCTTACACTAAATGTTTAAATATTGCAACGTTTTCTTCTCATAATCCCTACTGACTTGTTACATTTTGTTTTACTTTTGTTTATTCCCCTCCCCAAAGGTTAGTTCGTGCACTCTGGCATCGTCATCATATTCTACAAGATCCAAGGTCCCTCCACCTCCTCCTCCGAGTACTATCAGAAACAAGAACAAGGGAAAAATGAAAGATTTGAGCAACATCAGGAAGGAGAACTCAGTTGAAAGGGTAGAGACTTCTCAGGGTATTCAGGTTTCCAAGGAAAGTGCCTCTCATCTCAAACAAAAATTATTGAAATTTCAGGAAGAACTGGACCAAGTTCAGAATTTGGCAAGTCTATCATTTTCCCTCACCACCCCAGATGTCAACTTCCCCAACACTCAAAATCCCACACCACCATAAAAAATCCCAAAACCACAAAACCAACCCACTCCCCATCACCACTGCAACACATGGAACACTTCAAGCAACACCCCACTGCTAATCCCCAAACCACTAAATCCCACAAATGATCATCACCACAACACCCCCATCTATGTGGAAACCATACCACACACCATTCAGCCTGCCTCGAGCAAACCTGAGTCTGATGACAAAGACTCTCTTATCAAGAATCTAGTTGCGGAACTCAAGAAGCTGACTAGCAGAGTTCAAGGTGTCAAAGGAAGCAAGGGAATCAATGGACTGAATTACGAAGACCTCTGCATTTAACCAGATGTCGAACTGGCCGAGGGGTACAAACCTCCCAAGTTTAAGATATTCAATGGCACCAGGGATCCCAAAGTTCACTTAAGGACATACTGCGACAATTGGTCGGAGTAGGAAATGATGAAAAGATTCGCATGAAGCTCTTTATGAGAAGTCTGAAAGGGGATGCCCTATCTTGGTACATTAGCCAAGACCCGAAGAAGTGTTTGAGTTGGGTAAATATGGCACCCGATTTCATGGACAAATTTAGATTCAACACGGAGAATGCACCAGATGTGTTCTATATCTAGAACTTAAAGAAGAAACCCACGAAGACATTCCGCGAGTATGCTACTCGTTGGAGGTCGGAAGCCGCCAAGGTCAGGCCAGCTTTAGAAGAGGAACAAATGAACAAGTTTTTCATCCGAACCCAGGACCCACAGTACTATAAGAGGTTGATGTTGATCGAAGGCCAGAAATTTTCCGACATCATCAAATTAGGGGAAAGGATTGAGGACGGTATCAAAAGTGGTATGTTCACTAACTTTGAAGCATTGTAGGCTACCAACAAAGCTCTACAATCTAGTGGCACATCCAAGAAAAGGGATGCGAGTGCTGTGATGGTTGCACAAAGGACAAAATCCCCGATCAAATACCAAACCTATCCATTACCTCCACTCACTACCCTAAATTACCAAGCACCCTCGCCCGCTTACCAAGCTCCACCACCTACTTACCAATCATTTCCACTTCCCTCATATCAACCTACTACTACCAACCCGCACATGTCTACCAAGCCTACAATACCCAACAAGCTCACTATCAACCACCCTGCCAAAATTTCCCTAGACCCCGACCAAACTTTGACCACAGACCTCCCAAACAATACACCTCCATTGCCAAACTAATCGACCAACTGTATGAAAGGCTTAAAGCTACTGGTTATGTCACCCCTATCCCTGCCATAACTCCAGAAAACCCTTCCCAATGGATCAACCCAAAAAAACCTTGTGCATAACATTCCGGCATGAAAGGGAATACCATTGATGAGTGTCGCTCCCTAAAAGACAATATTTAGGCTTTGATTGACAACAAGATCATGTGGCAAAAGATCCTACTCTGAATGTCTGCAACAACCCTCTACCTAACCACAAAGGCGGAGGCATTCACATGATCGAGATAGAGGATGATTAGGACCCCAAAGGGTCGATCGGATTAATCGTTGAAGGTGACGAACCAAAGAAACCAACGGTCACACTTAATCTGATTGTAGTCTAGATTCAGCCTTCTGAAGACGCTCAAGTGAACATGTCCCCACCGCTCGATCTTGAAACACCATCTTCCGCAAAGACGCTAGGACCAATTGAGGTTGAGTTTGGGTCCCCAAAGGCACCTGCGCCATTCGAGGTTGCTGTGTTACCTCCCAAAGCAAGGGTACCCATACCGATAGAAATGTCAGCCATAGCACCATTCCATACGAAGACCATCCCCTGGGATT
Source organism: Nicotiana glauca (assembly GCA_026770625.1). Lineage (NCBI taxonomy): Eukaryota > Viridiplantae > Streptophyta > Magnoliopsida > Solanales > Solanaceae > Nicotiana > Nicotiana glauca. The sequence continues at coordinate 10,951 of MDKF010814388.1, forward strand.
ACACGGCCGAGTCAAGGAGAAAAGGAAAAGCCAAAACCGAAGAAGCAATTGCGGTGCGGGGTGTGACAAGAACCGGCAGGGTTTATACTCTGGAATATTTAGCTGAATCAAGTAAGCAGGCCTCTAGACGACCTATTGAAACTGGGCCCGATGATCTCTGTAGGAAGATACAAGCAAAAGAGTACTCAGTCGTTGATCAACTGAATAAAACACTGGCACATACTCCATCCTAGCTCTTCTGCAAAGCTCCGATGCACATAAGAATGCCTTGTTGAAGATACTGAGTGAGGCATATGTACCCAGAAACATAACTGGAGGAGAAATGGTGAACATGGTAGGGCAAGTATTGGAAAGTCACAAAATCACTTTCCACGAAGATGAGCTGCCATCGGAAGGGTTGAGCCACAACAAAGCATTGCACATCACTGTGCAGTGCGAGGATCATTTCATCACTAGAATTCCGATTGACGGAGGGTCCAGCCTCAATATTTGTCCATTGGTGACTTCAGAACATTGGGGAAGAGCCTACATGAGATCAAGTATAGAGCCATCAATGTCAAAGCTTTCGATGGTTCCCAAAGGTCCACTATTGGGGAAATCAGTTTGTGTATACAAATGGGACCGACTTGGTTCGACGTTGACTTTCAAGTAATAGACGTCCCAGCATCTTACAACTTGCTTCTGGGATGACCTTGGATTCATGCCGCTGGGGCTGTAGCATCAACTCTACACCAGGCAGTAAAGTTTGAATGGAATCACCAAGAGGTGATTATTCACGGCGACGGCAGAAATCCCATATACAGTCACCAGACCATACCGGCAATTGGAGGAAGAAAGAAGATAGACGGAGAAACCATCACATTGAGCGAGTCAACGCCGTGGGCAAGGATAAATGGTAGGATAAAAAGATTGAAAGTATACTGAATTGGAGCGGATATAAACCTGGCAAGGGGCTCGACAAGAACCTCCAGGGAATCACCAAACCTATCAAGCTAAAGAAACATGGTACCTCTTTTGGTTTGGGAGGAGTTCAAACATTGGTCGCCACCATGGCACAGTCCCTACTATCTGCTAGAGCATCCGATACAGCACCTGGAGCAGACTTTCCAGCCAGTCGATGTCATATATGGGTCAGAAGAAGAGGAAGCACTAGCAACAATGAGGAATTTGTTTTTGGAAGATGATAACATGAACTGTTGCATCATTTTGAGGAGGAAGGCCCTTCCATACAAGTCGTTAGCCGAGGAGAACACCTCAACAATTGGTCCATCAAAATCACCAAGGCCCGAAAAGCTTCGGGGTAGCAAGGCTAAACAAAGCACCATGCATCATCTTTATTTTTACTAGTTGATGTTCTTTTCGCATTTTAATTTTGAAATAAGAGCTCCAATGTTCAAAAATATTATGAAATTTATCAAAGCATTTAAGTTTCTCATAAATCTCGCTCTTATTACTTTTCATCATTTACTTTATTTACACAGTATTACTATTACTTATCTTGATGAATCGACGATTGTGACTTGCAATGAGACAACACAAAAAATGGATATAGACTCAGAAGAAGATGATATACCAGAAGAGGTTGTTGAAGAGGTTGAGGATTTCAAAAATAGACCTAAGTCCAACTTGGATGAGACTGAGGTTGTTAACTTGGGAAATACAGAAAACGTCAAAGAAACGCGCATCAGTGTTCATCTGTCACCATCAGAAAAAGAGGAGTACACGAAATTCCTAAGGGAATATGAGGACATATTCGCCTGGTCGTATGATGATATGACTGGTCTCAGTACATCTATTGTAGCTCACAAGTTGCCAACCGATCCGACATGTCCCCCTGTAAAGAAGAAGCTCAGGAAGTTCAAACCTGACACGAGTTTGAAAATCAAGGAAGAAGTCACCAAGCAAGTCAAAGCCAAGGTAATTAGGTTAGTAGAGTATCCAACATGGTTAGCCAATATTGTTCCAGTACCAAAGAAGGACGGGAAGGTTAGAGTCTGTGTCGACTACCAGGATCTCAACCGGGCCAGTCCGAAAGACGACTTCCCCTTGCCAAACATACACACTCTAATTGACAACTGTGCCAAGCATGAACTGCAGTCATTCATCGATTGTTTTGCTGGGTATTATCAGATATGGATGGATGAGGAAGACACGGAGAAAATGGCTTTCATTACGCCGTGGAGAATGTATTGTTACAAAATGATGTCATTTGGGTTAAAGAATGTTGGGGCCACCTACATGAGGGCCATGAATACTATTTCTTATGACATGATACACAAATAGATCGAGGTATATGTAGACGACGTCATCATCAAATCCAAGAGAGCCACTGACCACATGGAAGATCTGAGGAAATTCTTCAACAAACTGAGAAGGTACAATCTGAAGCTAAACCCCGCCAAGTGTGCATTCGGGGTTCCCACCAGAAAATTACTTGGGATCATTGTGAGTCACTGAGGAATAGAACTGGATCCATCAAAGGTTAAGGCCATTCAAGAATTGCCACCGCCAAAGAACAAGAAGGAAGTGATGAGTTTCCTGGGGAGACTCAACTATATCAGCCGGTTCATAGCTCAGTCCACTATCATTTGTGAGCCAATCTTTAAGATGTTGAAGAAAGACGCCGCTACCAAATGGACTGATTACTTTCAGAAAGCATTCGACAGAATCAAGGAATACCTGTCAACACCGTCAGTTTTGGTTCTGCCCGAACCAGGTAGACCTCTGTTGCTCTACCTTGCAGTATTGGATGGAGCATTCGGTTGTGTTCTAGGACAACATGATGAAACAGGGAGAAAGGAATAGGCCATCTACTATCTCAGCGAGAAATTCACCTCATACGAGGCCCGGTATTTTTTATTAGAGCGCACTTGTTGTGCTCTGACTTGGGTAGCTCAAAAGTTGAGGCATTATTTATGTGCCTATACTACTTATCTCATATCAAGAATGGATCCGCTGAAGTACATCTTTCAGAAGCCCATGCCCACTGACAAGCTGGCCAAGTGGCAAATCCTGCTGAGTGAATTCGACATTGTTTACATGACTCAGAAGGCAGTCAAGGGACAGGCATTGGCAGATCATCTTGCTAAAAATATAGTGGACGGAGAATACGAACCCTTAAAAACATATTTTCCTGATGAGGAGGTATCCTTCGTAGGAAAAGACATTGCAGAATTCTATGATGGTTGGAGAATGTTTTTTGATGGAGCTGCGAACTTCAAAGGAGTTGGCATAAGAGCAGTCCTAGTATCAGAAACCAGTCACCATTATCCGGTGTCTGCGAAGCTCAGATTCCCATGCAGCAACAACATGGCCAAACACGAAGCCTGCATCTTAGGGCTCAAGTTGGCTATTGACATGAACGTTCAGGAGTTGCTAGTGATTGGGGATTCAGACCTGCTTATACATCAGGTCCGAGAAGAATGGGCAACCAAGAATTCCAAGATACTCTCTTATCTGCATCATGTACATGAGTTGAGGAAGAGATTCACAAAGACAAAGTTTCAACATGTCCCTAGAGTCCAGAATGAGTTTGCTGATGCATTGGCTGCCTTATCGTCCATGATACATCAGCCAGACAAAAATTTCATTGATCCTATTCCTGTTAAGATCCATAATCACCCAGCTTATTGTGCTCATGTTGAAGAAGCAGACGGAAAACCTTGGTTTCATGATATCAAGGAATATTTAGCCACAAGAGAATATCTAGAACTTGCAAACGCTACTCAGAAGCGCAAACTTCGAAGGTTATCCAATAATTTCTTTCACAGTAAAGGAATCCTGTACAGAAGGATTCCCAATTTAGGATTATTAAGGTGTGTTAACGCAAAGGAAGCATCCAGGCTATTAGAGGAAATTCATGTAGGGACCTGCGGACCATATATGATTGGTTTTGTCTTAGCAAAGAAAATACTCCGAGCTGGTTATTTTTGGATGACTATGGAGACGGACTGCATCCAGTATGTCCGAAAGTGCCATTGTTGTCAGATACACGCAGACATGATGAAGGTGCCTCCTAATGATCTTAATGCAACAAGTTCACCATAGTCGTTCGTCGCTGGGAATGGATATTATCGGACCTATCGAGCATGCCGCATCAAACGGACACAGGTTCATTCTAGTGGCAATTGATTATCTTACCAAATAGGTTGAAGCAGCATCATACAAGGCAGTGACTAAGTTGTGGAGGACTTTATTCTCGACCGTATCGTTTGTCGGTTCGGCATCCCAGAGTCAATCATTACTGATAATGGTACCAATCTCAACAGTGACCTGATGAAAGCAATGTGTGAAACATTCAAGATCAAACACAAGAATTCTACAACCTACAACCCTCGGATGAATGGGGATGTAGAAGCGGCCAACAAAAATATCAAGAAGATACTGAGGAAAATGATAGAGAAGCATAAGTAGTGGCACGAAAAGCTATCATTTGCTTTATTGGCATACCGTACCACAGTTCACACATCAACCGGGGCAACTCCCTATATGTTGGTTTATAGTATAGAGGCAGTTATTCCCGCCGATGTAGAGGTTCCCTCCCTGAGGATTATACAAGAAGCAGAACTTGAAGACGCAAAATGGGTAAAGAGTCGCTACGAGCAGTTAACCCTTATAGACGGAAAAAGAATGAACGCAGTTTGTCATGGTCAACTTTATCATAATAGAATGTCCAGAGCCTTCAACAAAAGAGTCAAGCCAAGACAATTCACACCGGGGCAGCTGGTATTAAAGAAAATCTTCCCAATCCAGGATGAAGCCAAAGGGAAATTCTCTCCCAACTGGCAGGGTCCATATATGGTTCACCGGGTTCTAACAAGATGAGCCCTCATACTTGCAGACATGGATGGCGAAGTTTGGCCGAAGCCGATCAATTCAGATACAGTGAAGTGATACTATGTGTAACCATTTATGATATCCTTTATGATGTAATTTGAACTACGTCTGACCTGATTCCAGTTTAAGAGGGGATACGTAAGCAGCCTTATGGGTTCGGTCACAATTCAATAAAATTTTCATTTCCCCCGCTATTGGAAACTGGGGCAGAATTTTGAGGACCCTCAAAATTCCAAAGTTGATCTTCAGCTATTCACCAACACGCAGCCGTCAGAGGCACCAGCCTAGTAAACTGGGGCAGAATTTTGAGGATGACCCTCAAAATTCGGAGCGAGAGAGGTTGCAATGTCTCAAACCACGCCACAGTCATCGGTTTATCTAAAAGAAAACTATTTTATGTACTTATGTTACACTTTTACTAAATCATGAATGATTACTATCAAAATTGCTTTGTTCAGCGACGCTACCCCAATAAAAACAAGAGCCGAGCAGGACAAGCGAGGTCCACGGGAAGATGTACTAACCTTCCCCCTTTACAAAACTCACGATTTTTCTTTGGATGCAGGTACCCAAGACATAAAATCATCAGATAAAATTACACACTCATACTTTTTCAGGAATATAACTCTCAAAATCACTGCCTATTTACAATTGCTATCTGTACGAGACATCCCCAGCAATCACAATACAACAATCAACTATCACTATCAGCTAAGAGATTTCATCGTTATTCGCCTTTATTTTCTGCGTTGCATAATGCTACTATTCTGCCTTCCGAGGGTAAGCTCTAACTCCATCTGCATTTTTCTGCATTGCATAAGGCTACCTTCTGTCTTCCGATACTAAACTCTTTCTCCATCTGCATCTTTCTGCATTACATAAGGCTACCTTTCTACCTTTCGAGACTAAGCTCTGTCTCCATCTACATTTCTCTGCATTGCATAAGGCTACCTTTCTGCCTTCCGAGACTAAGCTCTGTCTCCATCTGCATTTTCCGCATTGCATAAGGCTACCATTCTGCCTTCCGATACTAAGCTCTATCTCCACCTGCATTTTTTGCATTGCATAAGGCTACCATTATGCCTTTCGAGGTTAAACTCTACCTCCATCTGCATGGCTAAAATATCGCCACTTTTTTTACATCCTGCATCGGCTGAAATATCGCCACCTTTATTTACATCCTGCATCGGCTGAAATATCGCCACTTTTTTTTAAAATCCTGTATCGGCTGAAATATCACCATTTTTTAATTTATTTGCGTCTGCTGGCTGAAATATCACCACTTTATTCTTTCTTGCATGGCTGAAATACCGCCACCGTTCGTTTACGTCTTGAATCGGCTGAAATATCGCCACCTTATCCAAATCCCGCATTTTATGTGCTGAAAAATCGCCAAATTTTCCAAAGGCATCATTTTTCATAGGCACCATCTTCATAGACCGAGAACGCCATGCCATAGCCTGAGGACCCCATTTTTATATTTTGCATATCATTATTCAAAGGCATTATAGTTCAAATGTATCATTCTCATAGCCCGAGAACATCATTTTATAGACTACAAATCCTTTATTATATGCTTCATGTCCTAGGACGTCATGGTCCGAGGACGTCATCCTACCCGTCCAAAGACAGCATTCATGGTCCAATATGAACTTGCATCACGTTTAAATTTATGCACATTGTATGCTGGTATTATTCATTTGTAGGTACACCTGCTAGAAATGGCCTTATCATCAGGAGCAATACCGCTCCAGTTCCTGCAGCCTATCAAACTTTGATCATCCTTCTCAACCTGAACATCGCGTCCATCTTTCGAAATCTCCATCGGCAATAGTCCGCCAACGGATCCTGAACTACACATGGCCTGATTCCTGTAAGACCAAGGATATGTAGGCAGCTCAGGAACCAGAGCTCGATCAAAATTCTTCAATCATTCCATTCAGTCAAAATTGGTAACCATATCTTTACCCGACAACTCTTTCATCATTCCCGAGTAAAGAGGGACAGTTGTTGATACTCAATTTTTTCCTATGTATTTTTACACTCAAAACACTTTAAAAATAGCATGTGTATGCATGTATGAGCATGCCCAAGAATTTTGGAATTTTTTCCTAATTTTTAAAGATTTTAAAATCGATTTATTTCCTATTTTGGCAATACAAAATCAGTAATTATTCCCATAAAATTATTCTTTTTGTGATTATCTTATTTTTATCCTCATATTTATACCAAGATATAATTAAAGTAATTTTTGTATATTTTTCCGAATTTATTTGATATTTTTAAAGCTAAATTGTATATAATCGCAATTATAGCATATTTTACGATTAACGACATTTTGCAATTATAAAATTATTTTCAGTATTTTTGGATAAATATTTATATATTATTAATTATTTCGGTGTTTTTGATTTGGTTCTAAAATTATTATTGCTATTTTATAAAATAAAAAGGTGAAAATTGGCCATTTAACATCTAGCCCGTTTTATTTCAATTATAGCCCCATTTCCTTTCAAATTTTAACCTCAATTTAACCCCAATTCCACCCCAAATTAAACCTACCCAATTCCTAAATCACTCGACCCACGACCCAATTAATTTAACCAGCCCAACCCCCACTCGATCTGAGCCGTTGATCAAACAAGATCAACGGCCTAGATAATTCTTACCATAATTAAACCCTCCTAACTACCCCCTGACCCTCATTTTCGAGACCGGTCTCTCTCTCTCTATCCGTCTCTTCCTCTCCTCCTTCTCTCTAGAACCTTCTAGTTCTTCTTCTCCGATGGCTTTCACCATCTCTCCGGCCACCTCTAGCCTCACCCCTTTCGACCACCAGCCTCCTTGAAGCCTCATCTCATTGGTTCCCTCCATCCCTGAGACCTAATGGGTCTTCACCATGCCATACGATCACTGAAGCCTTACCTGGGGTTGTTTCCAGCCTTTCTCCGATGGGTTTTGGGCTTGATAGTGTTATAAACACCATTGTTCTTAATTTTCACAACCAGGTTTCTTACTTCTCTCTCTGGTTTCTTATGAATCCCTAATCTCTACCCAAACCTATTGAATCTCTGTATTTTAAATATTTTTAACTCATACATTTATGTTTTGAACTATTTTCTACTCGATCTTTGCGATTATTCAAGTTTTGAACATTTTTTGTTCCTTTTGAAAATAAGGTTTCTTAACCCCTTTTCGAAAATAATTTATCTTCTGATTTTAAGTACTAGTCTATGATTCTCAGTACGATTTCTAAATCATTTTTGCTTAAGTCTCACTATTCTGATGAAACCCTAGCTTTAGGGTTTATATTCGCATTGTTTTATCGCTTTTTCTTGCCTGTGTGTTCTTCTGGATTCTTCTTTGAGTCCTGTGCTCTTTGCTTTAATTTTGTTGCTAGTATTTCAGTCCCCTACTGTTCTGTGTTCTCTGCTTAGGGTTTCTCTGATGTTGTTCTATATGGGCTATGCATTGTTTAATAACTTGACTATTCGTCCTATTGATTGTTTACATGGTGATTTTATACTGATTCTTACAAGTTCGCTTTAAGACTATGATAATTGCCTAAAAAAATTGTTTTTTTGTGTATTTTCCTTATAATTTGGTATTGATTTTGAATTGCCTCCTTAATTTGTGTGATACTTTCCTCAATTAGTACTGATCCCCTAGGTTTTCAAACTCGTTCACTATTTTGTGACTATTTTCCATAATTAAAGTAGTATTCTGCCCTATATATGTGCACAAATATGTTGTTGATTTGTCTGACATATTTCCTTAATTAAGTATCATGTGCCTAGTCTTTATTGATACCTCATGCTATTCTGTTTCCCTATATGATCATATTATACCTTATGATTTCTTTCCTTTTAAATAATTGCTTATTACCATTTGACTTTGATTCCTTAATTAAAGGGGAGTCCTTATGCTGATTCGATTATGAGTGATACCAGTTCCATAATTATTGTGGGATTATTGATTGTTACCTTATTTATTTACTCGTCTTCAGTACTATAAGTACCCCCATTCTCTTTTGCATTAGAAAACTGATACATTGCACATCACAAATACACACGAATGAAACACTTCCAATTGCAATACTCTCCTGCACTACTGTTTTAAAATCAACACTCTCCTTTGCTTGGGATCTTTTGGAATCACCTTGTTTGCAACTAGGCTTTCTTATTTATTTTCTTTAAAACTGGTATGTCTTTTATTTAATTTTTTGCCTCACCTCTATGTGTTTATTTCACAGCTTCAGCATCCTTGTTCACTTTACTGCTTATGTCCAATGATTTGTGCTAATTATTTTCCTTCCTTGCTCTTTTATCATAAATCCCCACCCTTATTCCCTTCTATGTGCTTGAGTTACGGTTTTGGCCTAACAGTACCTAAATTGCTGCCCAAGCCATACCTGATCCACAATGGATCCCAACTCCTAAGTTTGGCCAACAGGTTGGTCAGGGGTGTGCCATCATTCCCAATTGTTGGGCATGACCACTAGCCTGCCATGACTCTCCCCAATTATTCCCCTATGCACTTACACTTATTCTTAGATTCTTAAGTTCTTCCCCCCTCCTATCAGCCTTGCTTTGGGGACCTTGAATTCCATCTGAACCCAACATTTGAGGGCTGGCAATTCCACACTGCACTATATTCTTAATTTTGTATTGAAATTCAGTGTAAGTGCTGCCTGGAGTTCTAGAAGCTCCTTGGAACTTTGACACACCGAGAAAGGCTTTGGAAGTTTGACCCTGGAAGTTGGCTTATCTCATATTGCTGGACTTTGAGTCTGGATTAGGCTGTTTGGTTGTAGCTGGAACTTCTGATGTAATTTTACTTTTCTGTTCTTATTCATCTGGGTCTATAATAATGTTGTAATAACTATTGGGATGGCTAGTGAGAAGGGATGGGGATGAATTCAAAAAGGGTAGAAATCATGTCTATAGGTCATTTACTTACTTCTGCACTTTCATCTTAGAAATCATGTCTATAGGTCATTTACTTCTGCATCTTAGAAATCATGCCTCCAAGTTCTGCATATAGAGATCATGACCTTAAGTTTTTCTGCACTTCTGCATATACATCGGGTAAACAGTATAGGCTCGATAATAATCAACTTCATTTTAGATACCATGCCTTTATGACTCTTGCATTTATGTAACCACCCAAAATCAATGACTCTTAGACATCATGCCTATAGGAATAACCAATCGAATCAGTTATCTATTTTATATACACATCGAAAAAATAAACCAGGCACAAAGCTGTTTAAAAATCTGTGGATCATCTTTATTTATAAAACCAGTAATCCTCATTTAAAATCAGTGCGCTTTGTTAGATATCATGCATATATAGGTCTCACTTAGGCCAACTAATAGGTAATTAATTGCATCAATTCAGATAAACTACATCCAGACAAGGCTAATGCGGACTCCTCATCTAAAAAATATGTGATAAATCAGCCTACCCTACACCTTATTTAATTAAGACCATAACCAGTATTTGAAGTCATGATATGTATTTGCCTTTGAGTGAGGAGGCATGTTTGAGCCTTAACTGTTGTTTTCTTCTCTCCTACTTGATTACGTGTTTTGTTTGTCGCCTATATTTTTACCTTTTTCAAACTTCTGAAAAGCCCCAATTCCCTGCCTTTTAGTACTAATAGTCCCAAATGCCTTCGGGACTGATAGGATCGAGACGGGTAATAGCATGCAATAAGTAACGATACTATTCTGCGCTTTAATACCTTAACGGGGTGGTAAAGGGTAGACAAGGAGGTGATGATCAAGCGATAACATCATGCGTACAATTGGTTACCAGGTGTTGCATGGATGATCCAGGTATTTTACAAACCTAGGACCCCCTTTTCCCTTATGTAATTTCGTTATTATCAATTTTCAGTTCTTTAAAATTATGCATTTCGTTTCAGTCATTAAAATTCCTCCTTAATTTTCCGCACTGTTCTTTTCCTCTAAAAAAATTTCTGCTCACTCACTCCTTTGTTTGATTATTTATATTCATTACTTGATCCCAGTTTTTTGTATTTAGACATTCTTTTTAAATAACTAGGAAATCACCTATTCATAACTTCAGCATGTTTAGTAACCTTTATACATACCAACCTGTAGTCTTTATGTGAAATTGACTTGTATGCTTGCTTGCTTTAAAGTCACAATTGTAGCATGGCCGGGAACCATACTAGTAGATCTTGGGGGGTGCTTAACACATTCCCCCCGATATAATTTCAAGCCATTACCCGCTCTCTGGTTCTTCCTTTCTTTTAATTTCTTAGTGTCCTAATACACTTAATCATTAGGTGGCGACTCTTCTAAATCTCAAACCCAAATTCCCAAAAGGAATAGAGTTGTCCGCCCAAATATCGCAAACCCGATTTCTCCTTTAAAGAAAAAAAGGGGCATCAACACAGTTCTTTTTTACTTTCAATTATTATTCCGTTTTTACCCATAATTTTTCTCTGAGTCCCTTTCGGTCTAATCCTGCATCAAAAGCGAAGCAAAGAAATGGCTGCAAAACTAGCTACAATTCCCCCATAATATAGAGCATAATTTGGGGCATATATGGTATTGACGAACGCTTAAATCCATCTGTGATCTCATTTAATAAAAACAAAGTGTCTCAAAGAAACTGAAAAGGTCGCCTAAGCAAGACCTGCTTCATGAGAAAAGTTGATAAGCACTATGGACACAAACTGATACTGGGTGCAAGACAATTCAGTTTGATTTTAAATAAATGTAGCCTTGCCTAAGAGATAAGGGTTGCGGTACCATGGACATATGGGTATGAAACAGTTGGGGGCAATATTGGAAAGCTAAGGTTTCCAGAAAATGATACAAAGTAGCTGAGCATCTCGGTACTATGTTGAAAGAATTGGTTTTTCGACAACAGTGGCCGTGAATCAAACTACTCAAGGCATCAAGGTCACAAACCAACCACCACTTTGAAAACTCATAAATTTTTCTTTGTTGGAAGCAGGAACAAAGTAATGCAGAATGGCGATCCTAAAAGAACGAATGTCACCAAATGTAAGCTCCTGAAAATCTCCATTTTCTTTTATTTTTTGGCATGCATCACTACTATTCATACCTCCCATTTTCGTATCTTAACTCAAGTAGAACAGTTTAACCTAGGGGGATCTAGCTCATAGTTCTGGGTAGAAGTACTCTTCGCTCAGGATGTTTTATGTAGCTTAAATCGGGTAGAATCATTTCGCCTAGGGGGATCCAGCTCATAGTTTCAGGTAGAAGTACTCTTCGCTCAGGATGTTTTACAGAGCTTAACTTAGGTAGAATCCTTTCACCTAGGGGGATACAACTCATAGTTCCGAGTAGAAGTACTCTTCTCTCAAGGTGTTTTACATGGCTTAACTCAGGTAGAACCATTTCGCCTAGGGAGATCCAACTCATAGTTTTGAGTAGAAGTACTCTTCGCTCAGGGTATTTTACGCAGCTTAACTCAGGTAGAATTCTTTCATCTAGGGGGATCCAACTAATATTTTCGGGTAGAATTACTCTTCGCTCAGGGTGTTTACACAACTTATCTCTGGAAGAATCATTTCTCCTAGGGGGATCCAGCTCATAGTTCTGAGTAGAAGTACTCTTCACTCAGGCTGTTTCACACAGCTTAACTCGGGTAGAATCCTTTCGCCTAGAGGGATCCAGCTCATAGTTCCGAGTAGAAGTACTCTTCGCTCAGGGTGTTTTACGTAGCTTAACTCAGGTAGAACCCTTTCGCCTAGGGGGATCCAGCTCATAGTTCCGAATAGAAGTAATAATCGCTCAGGGTGTTTTATGCATCTTAACTCAGGTAGAACCGTTTCACCTAGGGGAATCTAGCTCATAGTTCCAAGTAGAATTACTCTTTGCTCAAGGTATTTTACGCAGCTTAACTTAGGTAGAATCCTTTCGCCTAGGGGGATCTAGCTCATAGTTTCCAAGTAGAAGTACTATTCGCTCAGGGTATTTTACGTAGCTTAATTCAGGTAGAACCATTTCGCCTAGGGGGATCCAGCTCATGGTTCCGGGTAGAAGTACTCTTCGTTCAGGTTGTTTTAAGCAATTTAACTCAGGAAGAATCGTTTCGCCTAGAGGGATCTAGCTCATAGTTCCGGGTGGAAGTAATCTTCGCTCAGGTTATTTTACATAGCTTAACTCAAGTCGAACCTTTTTCACCTTGAGGGATTCAACACTTTTGTCACACCTCTTTTTTATGGCGCTTACACCCCGGCGAAAGGGGATATATACATAAGCATAAAAAGAGTTTTTCCAATTAAAGGACGGTCGGAACGGGATTGGTTATTTAAAAATTTTCAGAGTCGCCACTTGAGAATATAATGGTGTCTCAAGTCACCGAATTAATCCCGAATCAAGGAAGGTTTGACTCTGTTACAGTCTACGAACTAGAAATCCTAGGTAAGGAATTCTATTAATCCGGGAGAAAGTGTTAGGCATTCCCGAATTCCGTAGTTCTAGCACGGTCGCTTTAACTGTTGTATTTTTATTTTATCTGATTTTATTACATGCTAATCTATGTGCTTTTA
>MU739847.1:0-39098 GCA_026770625.1 Nicotiana glauca
AGACCGACTGATTTTAATTTGGGCCTGGTCTTATGTATTGTATCATTTGGGCTACTGATTTTGTTATTTGGACCATTTTTTGTTGTATATTGCATTTTGTATTTATACATTGTATTTTCTTAATATTTTTTTTGTATTATATATTTTTTTATTTATTTTCTTTTCTGTATTTTTGTATTACTCCTGTATTTATTATTTCTTGGTATTTTTCTTTTAATTTTCTGACTTTTCTAAAATTAAAGAGTAATTAATTTCTATTTTTGGTATTTTCTAATTAATAAAAAAANCAAAAATCATTTTTGCATATATTTTTTGGAATAATTTGCTTGGGGAAAAAATCACGTGCTCACAAATATGATTATGCCACAATCCATAAAAAGAAACATAAATAGTCAAAACATGAGCAACAAAAAGAAAAATCCCTAATCTAGGTCACTGAAAGGGTCTAGGCAAGGTTCAGGAAATTAAGGCTTCGAAGAACTGGAGGATTGGGTTTTGGCTTGGAGAAGGTGTAGCATATCTTGAAGAATTTCATCATTCTTCTCATTTTCCTTTGTGAGCTCAGTTCTGAAAGCATCTTTCTCAGATTCTACCTCTCCAAACGAGTCTTTAGCCTTGCTATCTCAGCATCATTTGCCCCACTCTCCTGCAATAGAGCTCTGACCTTGCTATTGATAGGTGTCTTTTAGATGAATCAGGTTCATTGGGAATGCAAGTGACCTCATAATCACAATCAATCAGAGTATTGATTCCAAAATGGTCTTTGCTTGTGGCCATCTCTCATTTCTTCAGTGGCACCTTACAATGGGCAAGAACAATAGTGAGAATGAAACCATAAGAAGTGGTATGGGCCTTGGAGCCATTGATCACCCGATCAAGTAGCTTGATCATAAAACCAGTCCAGTTGATCTGCCGCCCACTTTCCAGACACTCTATCAAAACCAAGTCCATGTAGTTGACAATGTGCATTCTTTCCTGCCTAGGCAGCACATACATGTTGTCAAATTCAAAAAGTACTTTGTAGGATGGCTTCATTTAAATCTTATACACAACCTTGGCCTCATTCACTTCTGTGCTATCACAGAACTTCCTAGTAATGGCTAGGGCAGTAGGAAGGGAGTCCATACTTGGCCATTTTTGCCTAGTGTAGTCATCATGACCTTCAGAAGGAATACCAAGGATTTCACCCAGCTCTTTTGCATCAAAAGACACTTGAACCCCTTTCACCTGGCTAGTAACTCTTCCATCCTTGACCTTTGCAGTGGCCATGAACTCAATTATTTCATTTCTGGCTAGCCTGCCATCTAACTAAAGGAACATGTCCTTCCACCCCTGAACCTCTAACGTGTCAACCAGTAGAACCATCCATGGTTCCTCCAATTCCTTCAAAAGTCTACCCTTAAAGATTGTTCGTTTGCCAAACTTGGCCAACTTATCTTGTTCATTATCAGATTCATCCTCTTCTTCACTACTCCAATCTTCCTCCTTAGTAATCTTAACTTACTTGGCTTTCACAACAGACCTTGTACTTTTAGCCAAAGTAGATGGTTCAGTAGAATTGGATACAGATGAAGACTTCTTTGAGGAAGTCTTGGTCTTCTTGGGCTTAGGGGGCTGAACCTCCACCTCCACAGTCACATGTTCACCTTGATGAACCGGGTCCATCTCATCCACATCAACAGCCTCAACAAGCTCTGCCACCTTTGTTTCCCTTTATCCATTCTTTTCTTCTTACTTTCTTCCATAGATTTCTGTAACTCCTCCTCACTCTGCTTCAACTTACTTCTTGTGTCCCTTCCTTTTGGTAAAGGAATATCAATAGTTGTCGAAGAATAAACCTTCCTTTTATTGGTGGTTTTTGCAGTGCTAGGAGTTTTTGGGGTTTGAGTTATCCTTTTCTTGGGGTTATAGCTGGCACCAACCTTCTTTAGAAGATCATCTAGGGTCTCCTCAATAGATGAACCATGTTCATCTGTATGTTTGCTAAGATTAACAAGTCCTTCA
The DNA here is from genome assembly GCA_026770625.1 of Nicotiana glauca. Lineage (NCBI taxonomy): Eukaryota > Viridiplantae > Streptophyta > Magnoliopsida > Solanales > Solanaceae > Nicotiana > Nicotiana glauca. The sequence goes on from MU739847.1 coordinate 2,005, forward strand.
ACAGCTTCCCCTGATCCACTTCCCCCGTCTTCTTGCTACTTTCTACCATATTTTCTGGCTCAGCTCCACAAATAGTAATTCTAACCATTTCAGAGGTGGGTGAAGAATCAGCCACTTCTTTCCCTATTCCCCTCACATCACTACTCACACGATTACTCTCTTTTTCTTTTTCTCTTTTATTTTTACCTCCTCTCCTTCTTGACTCAGGTGTTTCCACATCCACAACAGACCCAACCAAAATAAATTGATTTTCCATATATTTAGCTAGATCAAAAATTACCTCAGTAGAGGGATTTGGCACAAAAGTTACCTGCTCAGAATCAGAAGACCCAGTTCCTTACCCTTCACTCACATACTTGAAAGAATCATTAGAATTTGGGGAATCTTGGGCCTGACACAACCTTCAATTGTGCATTTAATTTCTTATAAAGTGCACTTGTAGCCACTATTTTTCGAGCAAGCATTTTTTCTCGCCTTCTCCTAGGTTGACGGGTAGTACTGGGTTGAGGAGTGGTGGAGGAACCGGAGAGGGTATGTGGTGTAGGTGTACCGGGGTTATCTTGGGGGTTGGTCATTTTCTCTAAATTCTGGAAGAAATTGGTGATTTGAGTTTGGAAGAGAGAAGAAGAGAAAATGAAAGATGTTTTATGATTTTGAATATAGTAGTGGAAGGGGTTATGATAATGGATTTTAAAGGGAGAGGGTAATTAATATACAACGGTAACTTTTTGTAATCAATTAGAAATCTAATCACCCTGAAATTTCAGGTTGAAAGGGCGGTTAAGCTTCCCTAGAATCTCGGCAGTTTAATACGGTGAGGATTCTAGTTGAAACGGAACTAGTTCAAACTTAAAAGAATAGGATTTTTGAAGTTTTTGAACATAGGTAGGACTCTGCTCATGAATTAAATATTAATATTTCAAATTGTGCAGAGTATAGAAAATATACCTCGTTATTCAGATGAACCTAGTTCTTCACTAAGAATCCTCTTGATCATGCCTCAATTTACCAAAATAGAGAAAATTTTGTTAGAGATCAGTGAGTTATATCAACACATGGCACAGAAGTATACTATTTTCAGTATGAGACTGAGCAAAGATTAATCTAGATATTTACACAAGTTCCAGATTTCCTAACTAAAAAAAATCATTTTTTCCATTATGCATTATGAACTGGTTCCATTAGGTGATCTTAATCATCCCTAGTTTTAAAATGTTCCTTTCAAAGCTTTCTCTACTCAGTGCTTTTGTAAAGATGTCAGCAATCTGCTTATCAGTAGCACAAAATTCTACAGTGATCAGTCCTTTCTCATAGTTGTCCCTTAAAGCATTGTGTTTAACATCTATGTGCTTAGTTCTCTTATGATGAACCGCGTTCTTAGTCAAACTAATAGCACTAGTGTTATCACAAAAAATAGGGATGCAACTAACTTCAATACCAAAATCCATCAACTGTTGTTTGATCCACAACAATTGAGCATACCAAGAAGCAGCAGAACTTACTCAGCTTCAGCAGTAGATAAGGCCACTGAATTTTGCTTTTTAGTTGCCCATGACACAAGACATGAAACAAGAAAGTGTGCCATACTTGAGGAGCTCTTCCTATCCATAAGGAAACCTGCATAGTCAGCGTTAGCATATCCCACTAGGTTAAAGTTACTACCTTTTGGATACTAAAGGTAAAGGTCAGTAGTGCCTTTCAAGTATCTCAATATTCTCTTGACAACAGTTAAGTGAGATTCCTTTGGATTTGCTTGAAATCGAGCACAAAGCCTACACTGAAAACAATGTCAGGTCTGCTAGTAGTAAGATACAAAAGTGAACCAATCATACCCCTATACAACTTCTGATCAACAGATGAACCAGGTTCATCTAAGTTCAATTTTGTGGTTGTTGCAATAAGAGTGTCTATTTCCTTTTATTCATCCATTTTAAACTTCTTAAGCAACTCTTTTACATATTTCTGTTGATGGATCATTGTTCCATTTGAGTTTTGTCTAATTTATAATCCTAAGAAGAAATTAAGCTCACCAAATCATACTCATTTCAAATTCATTCCCCATTAGTATAGCAAATTCCTTGCTTAGTTTTTCAGTGATTGCCCCAAAAAATATGTCATCAACATATTTGTACTACTAGAAGATACCTTACCTTTCTCCCTCAAGAATAGAGTGTTATCAGTTTTACCTCTCTTGTAGCCATGTTCAAGCAGAAATTTGGATAATCATTCATACCATGCTCTAGGAGCATTCTTGAGTCCATAGAGTGCCTTGTCTAGTTTGCATACATAATTCGGACACTCCATGATTTCAAACCCTGGAGGTTGTTTGACATAAACTTCTTCCTTCAAGTAACCATTGAGAAAGGCACTCTTGACATCCATCTGGTGAAGAGTAAATTCCATGTATACAGTAAAGGCTATGAGGAGTCTTATTACTTCCAACCTTACAACTGGAGCAAAGGTCTTATCATAGTCTATGCCCTCCTCTTGGCTATAACCTTGAACCACCAACCTTGCCTTGTTCCTTGTAATAGTTCTATCTTCATCAAGTTTGTTTTTGAAGACCTATTTAGTGCCAATTACTGATTTGTCCTTGAGTCTTGGCACCAGATGCCAAACTTGACTTTTTTTCAAACTAATTGAGTTCATCTTTCATTGCATTTACCCAGTCTGCATTCTACAAAGCCTTAGCAACAGTTTTTGGTTCAATAAATTTTGATTTTAGAGGTTGGATCAGTAATTATGTTCTCAATGGGATGAGAACTTTGATACTTGTAAGGTTTTTCAACCAACTGGTTTCTGCTTGATGTTTCTCCTATGTTTTGTTACTGGGGAACATGCTCATGGACAGGTTCTATTGAGGAATTAGATTCAGTTCTTCTTTGTTCAATTCCTCGTGTCGGGTTGCCCTGAATGGAAGAACATGTTCCTTCTTCTGGTGTAGCTTCAACTTGGGGTGAGATTTCATTTAAACTTTTTACCAGCCCAATAGCTCCGTCTTCATGTTCCTGTCTCTCAGTAAGAATGTTAGTTTCATCAAAAACCACATGTACACTTTCTTCTACACACATAGTTCTTTTGTTGTACACTTTATAAGCTTTTCTATGTGAAGAATACTCCATCGTCTCTGGGATCAAACTTACATAGGGAGTCTTTTCCTTTGTTGTGCACAAAGAACTTTCATCCAAATGCCCTAAGATGGGATATATTTGGTTTTCTCCCTTTAAGTAACTCATAGGGAGCTTTCTCCACCATAGGTCTAGTCATGCACCTATTAATGATGTAACATGCAGTGTTTACAGCTTCTGCCCAGAAGCTATAGGGCAGTTTACTAGAAAGAAGCATAGTCCTAGCCATATCTTTAAGTGTCTTATTCATTCTTTCAACTACTCCATTTTGTTGTAGAGTTCCAGGGGTAAAAAAATTATGATTTATGCCATGCTCATCACAAAATTCAGCAAACTTAGCATTTTCAAATTCAGTTCCATGATCAAACCTAATTGATGCAAGTTGATTACCTAGTTGTTTTTGAGTTTTTCCAACAAAACAAGTTAACATGTCAAATGCTTCATATTTAGATGTTAAAAACAATGTCCAAGTAAATCTAAAGTAATCATCAACAAGTACCATCACATATTTTTTACTACCTCTGCTTAATGTTCTCATTGGACCATATAGATCCATATGGACCGGCTCCATCGATCTGGTCGTCCTTACCACTTTCTTGCATTTAAAAGAGGATGTTACATGGTTCCCCTTACACAAGCCTCACAAACTTTGTCTTCCTTAAACTTGATGTTAGGTAGCCCTATCACCAGCTCCTTGAAGACTAATTTTTTGAGCTGACTTAGACTTGCATGTCCAAGTCTTTTGTGCCGAAGGAGGGGATCATTGCCCAACACAATTAAGCAAGTGAGGTTATTTTCTAAAAGAGTGGACAGATCTACAATGTATATATTGTTTAATTTTTTTCCCTACAAAACAATCTTGTTAGTGGTAAGATTTATCACAAAACATTTTGTAGAGGTGATTGATACCAAGTTACCTCTATCAAACAATTATGATACACTGATTAGGCTATATTTCAAGACATCTACCAAGTAGATATTATCAATGGAGTGTGAGTCTGTCTTACCTACCTTTCCAACCCCAATGATCTCACATTTCTTACCATTTCCAAAGGAGACATTACCTCTTTTTAGGTCCTCGAGTGTAAGGAACTGGTTCTTGCTTCCAGTCATATGCTTTGAGCAGCCACTATCCATGTACCATATTTGGCTGCTTCCCTTCACTTAGACCTGCAAAAGGAAATTAGGGGTTAGTCTTAGGAAACCAAACTAATTTGGGTCCCTTTCTATAAGAAAAGGGTGAATTAAATTCTTTTTAGCCCATCCTGGTAGCCTATTTTTCCCTTGAACAAAGGTTTTGTTCTTTTGACTAGCCTTTTCTTTTGTAGTACACTCACTTTTGTAGTGACTAGTCTTACCACAGAGTGAGGATTTTGTTCTCAGGAATTGTGATTTACTTGCTTTTGAGATCCCACTTAGGTACAGGGGTCCCGTAGCCAAGTTCTCTCTTATTGTTGCTATGGTATTCTTGTAGCCATAAAAGTGCATCAGAGGACTTATTCCATTTACAAGTTTTGTCTAGTTCATGCTTAACATTGATTAGATCTTCTTTTAGGACTCTTATCTGCTCATCTCTTTTGTGCAACTCATCCTACTTTTTTCCTAGATTTTCTTCTAAGGTGAGATGTGTGTGATCATCTTTCTTACCAGCTCCTAATTCCAGTTTTGAATTTTCATATCTAAGCTCTAGCACACTGGTGTCAAGTTCAAGAACCCGGTTCTTCAACTCAGCATTTTCCCGATCACTTTCACTAGTCCTAAGTTCCAGATTTTTGCACTTAGCTTTCAAGATTACACATTCCTTAGACAGTTGTTCCTTTTCATTATTTATTACCTCAGATTCATCAATGAAATCTAGCAGTAACTCAGATAGACTTTCTTTAAACAAAAACTTAATCTTGTCTTTGAGATGAATCACATTTACCTCTGATTCCTCATTAGATTCTTCGATGGCCATAAGTGCTTGTTCATCTCCATCATCATCTTTTTAATCCTCATCTGAACTTTCTCCCAATGCAGCAACTATAGCCTTTGTTAATCCTTTGTGTGATGACCTGGCCGGTCATCTCATGAGTTATCTCTCTGTTTTCCCCACTTCTGCTTCTATTTGCCTTAATTTTTGGTTTTATATATGATCGGGTTGGTTGGCTCGGGTTCAAAAAGGTTTGAGACACTTAGTCTCTTTTAAGAAGGCTTAAGTTAGAAAAGTCAACCGAATGTTGACTTATGTGTTATAGGGCTCGGATGTGAGTTCCGATGGTTCGGATAGCTTCAGGAAATAATTTAGGACTTAGGTGTGTAATCGGAATATGTTTTGGAGGTCCGGAGTAGATTTAGGCTGGAATTGGAGAAATTGAGTTTTTGGCGTTTTCCGGTTGATAAGTGAGATTTTGATATAGGGGCAGAATGGAATTCCGAAAGTTGCGGTAGCTTCGTTATGCCATTTGGGATGTGCATGAAAAATTTCAAGCCATTTGGACGTGGTTTGGTTGGGTTTCTTATCAAAAGTGGAACGCGGAAGAATTTAGAACCTTAGGCTTGAATTCGATGAGTTTTGGTGGTTTTGATGTTGTTTTAGGTGTTTTTAAGATTGATACAAATTTGAATAAGGTTACGGGATATGTTGGTACTTTTGGTTGAGGTCTCGGGGGTCTCGGGGTGATTTCGAATGGTTGACGGGGAGTTTGGAGAATTTGTGCAGCTGCTATTTTTTTTTGCTGCATCTGGCATTTTTGCACCTGCGGATAGAGGACCGCAGGTGCGGCACCGCACATGCGAAGGAAGGTCCGCAGAAGCGGCTAGAGGCATGATTCGTCAGGAACCGCAGAAGCGGATAGGAGGACCGCATCTGCGACACCGCAGATGCGAGCAAGGGGAAAACTTAAGTGATTTCCACAGAAGCGGGCCATGAATCCGCAAATGCGGTACTGCAGATATGGTGGGAGGACCACAGATGTGTAAATGTCTGGTTAGATTATATTAAATTCCTCCTTCATAATTTTCAGAGGGTTTCTCACTTTTAGAACGAAATTTTGAAGCTTTGGGCGATTTTGAAGAGAGAAAATCATTGTTCTTCGTTGAGGTAAGGATTTTGGACCCTAAAACTTGATTATTTGTGATTAAGGAACAAAAATATCAACGTAAATTCATGAAAATCAGAAGAAAAAGGTGGAGTTAGCGCATGAGATTATGAGACCTTTCAGGGATGATTTGAGGGGTCAAACGAACTCCGATTTTCGAGTTCTTTATATGTAAGGACTCGTGAGATGATGAAGAATATTTTGATATAAAGTTTGTACGGTTTAGGGACGCGGGGCCGGGGGTCGAGTTTTAACTGATTTCGGATTTTGTGCTTAAAATCGGTATTTTTCAATTGGAATTTATTTGTTTAGCATAATTTGATGATAAAAATCTGTACTTGGTAGATTTGGAGCACTCGAAAGTCGTTTCGAAGGGCAAAGGCATTGCAAGCTAGATTTCGGGCTGGATTGAGGTGAGTAATAATTTTAAATTTTGTTCTGAGGGTATGAAACCCCGGAATTTCACAGCGTGCGACTATGTTGAGGTGACTTACATGCTAGATGACGAGCATGGGTGTAACGACCCGACTTGTTGTTTTAAGAATTTACGCCTCATTCAACGACTAAAGGTCTCGAGCATCTTCGTAATATGTATTATGACTTGCATGTGTGGTCGAGTTTAGTTTTTGGAAGAGTCAGAATTAAATTTAAAGAAAAAATCTCATTTGGAAGCATAAATAGAAAGCCTTGATCGGAGAGTTGACTTTTGAGCAAACGACCTCAGCATAAAGATTTGATGATGTCAATAGCTTCGTATGGTGATTTTGGACTAAGGCATATGTTCGGATTTAGATTTGGAAATCCGTAGGACAACTTGACGCATTTTGGAAAATGTTAGAAAGGATGAGATTTTGGAAAAAATTCGACCAAAGGTTGAAATTTTAATAACTAGGTCGGACTTCAATTCTGAAAATTGGAACAGCTCTGTTACGTCATTTATGACTCGCGTGCAAAATTTGAAGTCATTCCGGATTGATTCGATATGTTTTGACGTAAAATATAGAAGTTGAAAGATTTAAAAACTAATAATTCGATTCTAAGGCGCGATTCGAAATTTCTATGTTGTTAAACGTTGTTTAAAGCCTCGACTAAGTTTGTATTGTATTTTGGGATTTGTCGGTATAATTAGTTAAAGTTTCGAGGGTCTCAGGTGAATTTCGGAAGGTTAACGGAGTTGATTTTGGGATGAGATAGCTGCTGAAAAAAAATCTGTTGCTTCTGGACAGCAACTGATGCGACCGCTTCTGCGAGAATTTAGTCGCAGAGGCGAGGATTTGCAATGCAGAAGCGACCCAGGAAACGGCTGGCTAGAACTCACAGCAGGAGGCATTTTTACGCACCTGCGATCACTGAAGAACGCAGAAGCGAAGCTGAAGCTGAAGCTGGCAGCTTAGTTGTTTGTCACAACAGCGCAATCCCTTTCGCACCTGCAACATTGCAGGTGCGATACTTCTGTTCGCAGAAGCGATTCTGGGCAGAAAATATAAGGACCAAAAATGGTCATTTTGCCATTTTCGATTGGAATTTTTGGAGCTCGGTTCTTGGGCGATTTTGAGGTTTTCTTCACAATTTCAACTGAAGTAAGTATTCTATACTCGGAAGTATTTATATTTCATAAATCCATGGTTATTTTCATCGTTTAATAAGGATTCAAATGGAAGAAATCAAGATTTTTGCGAAATCTTTCAAAAATGAAAATTTAAGATTCAGAGGTCGAGTTGTTATCGGAATTTGATAAAATTGGTATGGTTGAACTCGTATCAGAATGTGTGTTTGGATTTCGTAAAAATTATGTCGGATTCTGAGAAGCGGGTCCCGCATTGACTTTTGGTTGACTTTTTTGAAGAAAATTTTTAAGTCGACGTTATATTATCCGGAATTATTTTCGATGAATTTTAATGAAGTTATACAATTAATTTGGATAGATTGAGTTATCGGGAGGTCGATTCAAGCAAGGAGGCGATTTTGGAATATTGGACTAACTTCATAAAGGTAAGTTGTTTGCCTAACCTTGCGTGGAGGAATTTCCCTTTAGGCATTGAGTCTTATGTAGAAATTGTGTGATTGGAAACCATGTACGCGAGGTGACGAGTACATACTTGGTTTATATGTGCAAATTATATCGGTTAAAATGCATAGACGCCCGTATACATTTAACTGAAAATGGTTGACACTTAGTAAATCTTTGATTGTCATGCTTTATTCTTTGTTTGTCGATTTTGTATTTATCTAATAATTTGTTGTGATTGCCACTTGGATATTTTTGTAAATTTTGGGTTTTTGTTGATTTGATATTTCCTGAAAATAATTTTATTATGGATTTTCTATTTGTAAATAATTAATTAAATAAGTTAAGAAGAGGCATTAATATAATTATCGAAAATATGAATTAAAGAAGGTGTTGCCCTATGATGAATTATTTTGCATTCTTGTTGTTTTGAGGTTTTATATGCGTTGTGTGGAGTCTTGGGCTTTTTGTGGTGAAATTAATTAATTTTATTGTATCTTTAAAATTTGTTGTGGCCTATGGACAATTTGTGATATGCATTGTTGTGTGGTGTTGTTATAATATTCTGTGTAAATTGAGTTATTTTTACGAGGAAATAAGGGTGGCATTCCTTTATTAATATTATGTTGTTATAAGGGTAGCATTTCACTATGGTTATGTGTGTTGGGATATTATCTGGGCGGAAAGATAAGGGTGGCTATTATGCAAAGCAATAAGGGTGGCTATTATGCAAAGCAATAAGGGTGGCTATTATACAAAGCAATAAGGGTGGCTATTATCAGGGATGATATGTAATGATGTCGAGATATTGTATTGGTGCTATTTATGTAATGTTGTGATTTTCTTGTGAGTTCTTTTATAACTTGTGCAACTTACTTTGTTAATTCAACAAAATTTATAATAGTCTAGTACATGTTGAGATTATGAGCTTGTGGATGTTGCCCGGCAAATTATGATATGGGCACGAGGTGCCAGGAAAAATATTATAATTTTATTAATGGAAGATTATGATGTACACACGAGGTACAGTGAGTAAATGATGATGATATTGGCACGTGAGTTGCCCGTGCGATTGTGATACAAATGTGGGCACGAGGTGTCATGAAAATATGAAAGTATGTTGAGATATTTATTATTTATGATTATAAAATAAGGCGTCACAAGGCAATTTTTACTTGAAAGAATTATATTCGAAAGATGTTTATTTCAAAGAATTATATTTGAAAGATGTTTATTTGAAAGAAATATATTCGAAAGATGTTTATTTAAAAGAAATATATTGACAGATATTTATTTGAAGGAAGTATATTCGAAATATGTTTATTGGAAAGCATTATATCTTAGAAATTATTTCTTGAAGGATTTATAGGCGAAAGATTTATATTTGAAGGACTTGATTAATTATTGCACTTATATTCATTATTCGTTGAGTAGTATTTATGGTGTTATTGTTGCCCTGTTGTTTATATCACTGATTGATTATTGTTGCCATCATTGTTATTTGTTTTCTATTATTTTGTATGCTATATTGCACGGGTTGTTAGACCAGTGAGTGTCTTGACTGTACCCCGTCACTACTCCACCGAGGTTAGTCTTCATACTTATTGGATACCGTTGTGGTGTACTCATACTATACGTATGTACATTTTTGTATGTACAGAGCCAGGTATTGGAGATATAGGACTCAGACAAAGTTAGATTGTGATCGCAAGGATTCAAGGTAGGGCTGCTTGGTCATCGCAGTCCATTGGAGTCTTTTCCTTTTATCGTACTATCAATTTTTAATTGAACAATAGTGTATATTTAATTTCCTTCAAATCTTTTCATGTATTCTGTTAGAGTTCGTGACTCAGTACTACCAGTCTTGGAAGGTTGTATCTTTATTTCCATTGTTGGTTTCGATTATTAAAAAAAATATGACTTGAATTTTTATTATAAACGGCTTACTTAGTCTTAGAGACTAAGTTCCATCACGATATTTATGGTGGAATTTTGGTTCGTGACAAGTTGGTATCAGAGCTTTAGGTTCATATTTTCTAAGAGTCACGAACTAATTTAGTAGAGTCTTGCGGATCAGTACGGAGACGTCTGTACTTATCTTCGAGAGGCTACAGAACTGTTAGGATATTTCCACTTTTTTCATTCCTTTCGTGCAAATTTGTTGATTGTGTAATTGAGCCTTTGTATCTCTATTCTCTCACAGATGGTGAGGACTGTTGGCCCAAGTAAAGGTTAGTTTTGAAGATTGACAAAGGAACTCAGGATTAACCAGGTCCAACACTCAGGTGCACAGAAACGGGCAGATTCGAGCAAGTGGGTTGCACGTGAAAGAGATAAGCTTAACTTGGTGTATTTAATATCTCCTGATCGAAAAGATTGCATAATTGATAAGGAAAAGGAGTCCTTAATCAAAGAGAACATAATTCAAGATAGGGAAGGAGTTAGAAGTTAAAATCAACTAGAACTCTTCCACCAAGGAAGAGTTGCATCAAAACTCTAGTTATTTCTTCATCTACTAACTCTATAAATTGCAAGATGTTCTCACATTATATGTATTGCACAAAAATGCAGAATTTAAACGTGAATTGGGAGCAAAATAGCAAGGCTTTTTGCAAGCAGTTCGTGTGTGATTCAAGTGTGCAAACCAAAAGCTACATGAACCAGATTGAAGAACCAGCTCCATAAAGAGTTTTATGTGTCTTTATTTATTTCTAGTTCAATTGTAGTAGGTGTTTTCATATTATACCTTTCAGCTTTATCTAGAAGCAATTGTAATAGGTATTTTGAGTATTCAAGTTAGAGTTAACTTGAAGTTGTCGCAACAGTTAGAGGCCGGTTGCTACAATGGGATTAGAGTTAATCCTTAGGTTTACAAAGAGTTTTGTAAATGCTGTTTTGGCTCAGTGATTTTAGTGGAAGTTTGGGAAAATCCTACTGAGTAGTAAGTCATGGTTTTTTCACCTTTTAAGCCAGGTATTTTCCACGTAAAAATCTTTATGTTCTTTATTTTCTGTAGTTATTATTCCGCAATAGTAGTAGTTGGAACGCATAGAAGAATCGGGTCCTTCCAGAAGCAATTTAAGCGAAAAATTAGGTACCACACAAATCACCCCTCCCCCCCAATCCTCTTGTGCGGTATTGACATTTAGAACATCAATTGGTATCAGAGCAGTTTATCCTTGAAGAGGCTAACACCTTAGGAAAAAATCAACATGAGTGCACCACCTGGGAACTGGGAAGGGCAATCCACTAATAGGCCTCCACTATTTAATGGCAACTACTACTCTTGGTGGAAAAACAGGATGAGAGATCTCATCATAGGAGAAGACTATGAACTCTGGGACATAGTCACTGATGGTCCTCTAGCAACTACAAAGAAGAATGCTGAAGGAGTGGATGTGCCAAAGACAAGAGCTGACTGCACTATTGAGGACTTGAGGAAGTGGGAAAAGAATGCAAAGGCCAAGAAATGGCTTATTTGTGGACTTGGTCCAGACGAGTACAGTAGAATTCAAAGTTGTACCACTGCTAAGGAAATCTGGGACACTTTGCAAGTGGCTCATGAAGGAACACCTCAAGTGAAGAGGTCCAGAGGAACACTACTGTATTCTCAATATGAGAATTTCACCATGAAGGAAGGGGAAACCATCCAAGAGATGTATACAAGGTTCACCACACTAACAAATGAACTTAAGTCTCTTGGAAGGGTTATTCTTGAAGAAGACAAAGTTGAGAAGATTTTGACAAGGGTACTGCCAATCTCTTGGGAAAGCAAAATCACAGCTATTCGGGAATCAAAGAACATTGCGACTCTTAAGTTGGATGAGCTAATTGAAAATCTCACTGCCTATGAATTTAGAAGGAAAACCATGAAGATGGATACAACCAAGAAGGAAAGAAGCATGGCATTCAGAATCACTGAAGGTGCTGATCTAGAGGAGGATGAAATGACCATGATCACAAAGGAGTTCAAGAAGTACCTAATGAGAGGAAATGGCCCTTCAAGAAGTGGAAGCTATAACAAACTAAGGGTTCCTGAAAAACAAACTAATGAGGAGTGTTACAAGTGTGGGAAGACTGATCACCACATCAAAAATTGCCCTCAATGGGAAATTGAATGGAAGAAGGAAAGAGTTGAACAAAGGAACAGGAAGAAGAACAGGTTCAACCCAAAAAGAACAAAGGATCAATAAAGGATATGGTTGCTGCCTGGGGAGAAAGCTCAAATAAGGACTCAGAGGATGAAAATGGAGATGAACAAGCACTTATGGCAATTGGATAATCCGATGAGGAATCTGAGGTAAGTATAATTCATCTCAAAGACAAGATTAAATTTTTGTCTAAAGAAAGGCTATATAAGTTACTCCTGGATTTCATTGATGAATATGAGGATCTAAACAATGAAAACAAGCAGTTGTCTAAGGAGTGTGTGATTCTGAAATCTAAGTGCAAAAACCTGGAACTTAGGGCTAGTGAAAGTGATAGTAAAAATGTTGAGTTGAAGAACCAGGTTCATGAACTTGACACCACAGTCCTAGAGCTTAAATCTAAAAACCTAAAATTGAAATTAGGAACTGTTAAAAAGAAATATGATCACACACAACTCACTTTAGAAGAAAATGTAGGAAAAAATGAAAGATGAGTTGTACAAAATAGATGAGCAGATAAGAGTCCTTAAGTAGGATCTAAACAAGGTTAAGTACGAGCTAGATAGAACCTGTAAATGGAATAGATCCTCTGATGCACTTTCATGGCTACATGAACACCATAGTAGCAATAGGAGAGGACTTGGATACGGGACCCTTGCACCTAAGTGGGATCCCAAAAGCAAGTACCTCACACTTCCTGAGAACAAAATTTGCACACATTGTGGTAAAATTGGTCACTGTAAAAGTGAATGTATTGCAAAAGAAAAGGCTAGTGAAAAGAATAAAGAATTTTTTCAAGTGAAAAATAGGCTGCCAGGTTGGGCTAAAAAGAATTTGATTCACCCTTTTGCCTATAAAAAGGGACCCAAACTAGTTTAGATTCCTAAGACTAACCTCTGATTTCCTTTCTTGGGTCCAAGTGAAGGGGAGTAGCCAAATATGGTACATGGATAGTGGCTGTTCAAAGTATATGATAGGAAGCAAGAACTAGTTCCTTTCACTTGAGGACCTCAAAGGATGTAATGTCTCCTTTGGAAATGGGAAGAAAGGTGAGATCATTGGGGTTGGAAAGGTAGGTAAGACTGATTCTCACTCTATTGAAAATGTCTACTTGATAGATAGCCTAAAGTACAGTCTAATTCGTATATCACAATTATGTGATACATGTAACTTGGTAGTAATCACCTCTACCAAATGTTTTGTGATTAATCTTACCACTGACAAAGAGTAATCACCTTTACAGGGAAAAAGAGTAAACAATACATCATTGTAAATTTGTCCACACTTTCAGAAAATAAACTCACTTGCTTAAATGTGTTGGACAATGATCCCCTCCTTTGGCACAAGAGACTTGGACATGCAAGTCTGAGTCAACTCAACAAATTAGTGTCCAAGGATCTGGTGATAGCGCTACATAACATCAAATTCCTTGTGCAAGGGGGAAGCAGGTAAGATCCTCTTTTAAATGCAAGAAAGTGGTAAGTACCACCGGAACGATGGAACTGGTCCAAATGGATCTTTGTGGTCCAATGAGAAAATTAAGTAGAGGTGGTAAAAGACATGTGATGGTACTTGTTGATGATTACTCTAGCTTTACTTGGACATTGTTTTTAGCATCTAAACATGAAGCATTTTACATGTTTACTTCTTTTGTTAAGAAAAACTCAGAAACAACTAGGTAATAAAATTGCATCAATTACGTCTGACAATGGAACTAAATTTGAAAATGCTAAGTTTGCTGAATTTTTGCATGCTACATCATAAATAGTTGCATGACTAGACCTCTTGTTAAGAAGATTACCTATGAGTCACTTAAAGGGAGAAAGCTAAATATATCCTATCTTAGGGCATTTATATGCAAGTGCTTTGTGCACAATAATGGCAAAGACTCCCTAGGTAAGTATGATCCCAGAAGTGATGAGGGAGTATTCTTGGGATATTCTTCACATAGTAAAGATTATAAGATATATAGTAAAATAACTATGTGTGTAGAAAAATGTATATATTTTTTAAAACTAACATTCTTTCTGAGAAGCAGGAACAAGATAATGACAAGATTGGGCTGATAAGAAATTCAAATGGTGAAACCATAGTCCAGCCTGAAGAAGCATCACAGGAAGGAACACGTGATGGAACAGGTCCTTCCACCCAGGGCAACATAACAGGGGGAACTGACTAGAGAGGCACTGATCCTCAAACCTCGAGGGAACATGTCCATGAACCTATTCCTTAGTAACAAAACCAGGAAGAAACATATAAAGAAATTGACACTCCTATTGCAACATCCACGAAATTGGATATAGATGAACCTGGTTCATCTGTTGATCAGAAGTTGTATAGGGGAATAATTGGTTCTCTTTTGTATCTTACTGCTAGCAGACCTAACATTATTTTCAATGTAGGTCTTTGTTCTCGGTTTCAGGCAAATCCAAAGGATCCCCACTTGACTAATGTAAAGAGAATATTGAGATACTTGAAAGGCACCAATAACCTTTGCCTTTGGTATTCAAAAGGTAGTAATTTTAACCTGGTGGGATATGCTCACACTGATTATGCAGGTTTCTTAGTGGATAGGAAGAGAACCTCATGTATGGCACACTTTCTTGGTTCATGTCTTGTGTCATGGCCTACCAAAAAGGCAAAATTCAATAGCCTTATCTACTGCTGAAGTTGAGTATGTTGTTGCTGGTCCATGTTGTGCTCAATTGTTATAGATCAAACAACCATTATTGAACTTTGGAATTGATGTTGATTTCATCCCCTTTTTTGTGATAACACTAGTGCTATTAGCATGACGAAGAACCCGATTCATCATAAGAGAACTAAGCACATAGATGTTAGGCACCATTTTTTAGGGACAACTATGAGAAAAGCTTGATCACTGTGGAGTTTTGTGCTACTAACAAGCAAATTGCTGACATATTCACAAAAGCCTTAAGTAGAGATCACTTTGAGAGGAACATGTTGGAACTAGGGATGATTAAGATCACCTAAAAGGACCAGTTCAAGGTTAACGAAAAAAAATGAAAAAAAAAAATTTGGTTAGAAAGTCTGTAAATTGTGTATAATTAGATTAAATCTTGCTCAGTCTCATACTTACCATAATATACTCTGGTGCCATGTGTTAAAATGACTCATTAATCTCTAATGATATTTTCTCTATTTTGGCAAATTTAGACTCAATCAAGAGAATTATCAGTGAATAACTTGGTTCATCAAGGTAACACGGTATGTTTTCTGCACTCTGCATAATTTGAAATAACTATATTTGGATCATGAGCAGAGTCCTACCAAATACCAAACTCCTTTTGTCTTATCCATTACAAGTGAACCAATCTCGTTCAAAAGAGTTCCAACCAAATAGAAGTACCTAGATTCTAGGGACACTCCAACGTCTCTTCAAAACTGAATTTCAGTTTGATTAAACGTCGAAGAGTCTGAAAAGTTGTAGTTACCCCATCAATTATTATTGATCAGCTTTAGTGTATTCCTTACCTCATCTCTCTCAAACCGTCAAAAATTCTCATTCCTCTTTCATCTTCCAAACACAATATAATTCTCTTCTCTTCCATACCCTAGCCCAGATATGTCTAACACTTCTGAAAATCCTTTATCACCACCACAGAAAACCACTTCCACACCTTCTACAACACCAATCTCTAAGAAAAGTAGAGTAAAGATGATGGCTCATAAGATTGTCGCTGAAGGGAGTAGATCAAGAAAATAAACAAGCAATTGAAAGCAGGTAGGGAAGAATAATCCTAGAAATCTGAAGATTCATTTAAGTCTGCTATTAAGGGGGAAGAAAGTAGGTATTCCAAAACTGAACAGGTATCTTCTGATTCTAAAGTTACTCCTGAGACAATTTCTGAAGTTACTCCAAATTTGGAGAATAAATTTGTACTGGTAGGATCTATAGCAGGTGTTGAGACTACAGAATCTGGAGAAGTTGGTGGTAAAATAAAAAGGGAAACAAAAAAAAAAGAGAAAGGGTGCTAGGAGTACTGTGAGAGGAAAGGGTACAAGAGTGGTTGATTCTTCACCTACTCATGTTGGTCTAACAAAAGAAACTGGTGCAATGGTTGTTTGGGGAGAGGAATTGAGTGAAATAGAAGAGAGTGCGAGCAAAATAGGGGGAAGTGGGTCTGGCAAAGCTGCTGAGAGGTTGGTTCAATTTGAAAAAATATAGATGAACATGTTCCATCTGAACAGGAAACCCTCGCAGACCCACTAATAGAGTTATCAATGGCACCAAAAATCATGTCATTCCCTATGGTTTCATTCTCACAACTATGCTTGCACATTTCAAGGTACCTATGAAGAAGTGAGGTTAATACTCTGCTTGCTTGCGATTATGAAGTCAATGGCATTCCTAATGAACCCGGTTCATCTAAAAAACACTTATCAATAGCAAAGTCAAAGTCTTGGTACAGGAGAGTGAGGCAAAAGATATTGAGATAGCAAGGATGAAGACACGATTGGTTGAGGTAAAATCTGAGAGAGATGTTCTCAGAACTAAACTTGCAAGGGAAAGGGCGAAGAACGATGGAATTCTTCAAGACATGCTGAAACTTCTCCAAGCAAGTAACCCAGCCCCTACCTCTTCCAAGCCTGAAATCCTAGCCCAGTGTAGATCAACCAGTGAACCAGTTCGGGACGTTTTGTTTTTTTAGCTCATGTTTTTAATATTTTTATTTCTTCTTATGCTTTGTGGTAGAATCTTATCAATCATCAATGAAGTTCACTATTTTTGCTCTAACTATGTGTTTATATTTCTTTAATGTTTGAAATTCTTAGTTTGATCTATGATGATTAATCCACGTTTGCATTTGAAGTAGCCCCAGTGGCCATGAGTAAGCTTTAAAATCTGGTTATCTCATATTTTTTATGCAACTTTTTGATGATGCCAAAAGGGGGAAAAAGTATGTGCTTTAAACAAGTGATGTTTACACTTTGAACAGTGATGTTTATAACCTAATGTACCTGGTCCTTGATGATAAGTGATAAAAAGGAAAAATATTTCTAACATTGTGTTGATGTTGAGCTGAGTTGAAACAGGGCCTAAGCTTATGAAAAGCAAAGAGTTTGTCATCATCAAAAAGGGGAAATTTGTTGGCGTAAGTAAAGGTTAGTTTTGAAGACCAACAAAGGAACTCAAGATGAACCATGTCCATCACTCAGTTACACAGAAACGGGCAGATTCGAGCATGTGGGTTGCACATGAAGGAGATAAGTTTAACTTGGTGTATTTAATATCTCCTGATCGAAAAGGTTTCATAATTGATAAGGAGAGGGAGTCCTTAATCAAAGAGAACACAATTCAAGATAGGGAAGGAGTTAGAAGTTTAAATCAACTAGAACTCTTCCACCAAGGAAGAGTTGCATCAAAACTCTAGTTATTTCTTCATCTACTAACTCTATAAATTGCAGGATGTTCTCACATTATATGTGTTGCACAAAAATGCAAAAGTTAAACGTGAATTGGGAGCAAAATAGCAAGGCTTTTTGCAAGCAGTTCGTGTGTGATTCAAGTGTGCAAACCATAAGGTATATGAACCAGATTGAAGAACCAGCTCCATAAAGAGTTTTATGTGTCTTTCTTTATTTCTAGTTCAATTGTAGTAGATGTTTTAATATAATACCTTTTAGCTTTATCTAGAAGCAATTGTAATAGGTATTTTGAGTATTCAAGTTAGAGTTAACTTGAAGTTGTCGCAACAGTTAGAGGCTGGTTGCTACAACGGGATTAGAGTTAATCCTTAGGTTTACAAAAAATTTGTAAATGCTGTTTTGGCTTAGTGATTTTAGTGGAAGTTTGAGAAAATCCTAGTGAGTAGTAGGTCATGGTTTTTTCACCTTTTGAGCCAGGTATTTTCCACATAAAAATCTCTGTGTTCTTTATTTTATGTATTTATTATTCCGCAACAGTAGTAGTTGGAACATATAGAAGAACCAGGTCCTTCCAGAAGCAGTTTAAGAAAAATATTGGGTACCACACAAATCACCCCCCCCCTTTTGTGTGGTATTGACGTTTAGAACATCAAGGACACGTGCTACCTGGTCAACAGAGCAAACACCTGTGCATACTGCTAGGGCTGCAAGAGGACGGGGATGAGGTAGAGGTCGAGAAAGGGTGCGTGTCACAACTAGAACACCTGTCAGAACAGTAGTTGAGGAGCTGTCATAGCTTCAGTTGGAGGACATGTACCAGAAACACATGTGGTTATGCCAGGACTTCAGGAGACTTTAGCACAGTTCCTAAACATATTTGGCACATTAACTCAGGCCGGACTGATCTCTATTTCACCAAATATTTCACATATTTGAGGAGTAGTTCAGACTCCTATAGCCCATACTCCATAGCAGCAAGTTCATATTGGTCAAGTTTCGAGTATAGTATCGGTACAACCTATCATTTCGATTCAGCCTGAGAACAGGCCAGGAGCATCAGAAGAAGAACAAAAGAGACTTGAGAGGTTTAAGAGGTATGACCCACCTACGTTTAGTGTCACAACTACAGAGGATGCTCAAGGATTTCTAGAAAAGTGTCATCATATTCTCTGTACCATGGGTATTGTGGAAGTGAGCGGAGTCACCTTTACTACATTTCAGCTTTCAGGAGCAGTGTATCAGTGGTGGCAAGTCTATGAAGAAGGTAGATCAGACAACGTAATACCACTAACTTGGGCTCAATTTTCAGAAATATTTTTGAAAGAGTTTGTTCCTCGGACTCACCGAGATACGTGGCACATAGAGTTTGAATGGTTACATCATGGCACCATGGCAGTATCAGAATATGCCATCAAGTTCAGTGAGTTAGCTCGTCGTGCACCTACTTTGGTTCTTACTGTCAAAGAGCAGGTCTGCAGATTCATTGAAGGACTCGATTATGATATTAAAATATACATGGATCGGGAGTTGCAAATTGATACTCCATTTCAGTAAGTATTGGAGATTGCGAGGCGAATCAAGGGCGTACTAGCTGAGGAAAAGGAGTATAAGGAAACCAAAAGGTCTCGAAACATTGGAGGGTTCAGTGGATTTTACTCTTCAGCTATGAACCATTATGGCGGAGGCTCTAGCAGTCGGTCAGCCCAATCCGCACATAAAAGTACTCGGGGTGCTCCAGTAAGTTTTAATAGTGCACCACCAACACAAGGTTCTTAAAGTGGTTATTCAAATTATCTGGCACAGACTCAGTACGAGCAGCTACGACCTCAGAGGGGTTGTTATGAGTGTGGTGATACTAGGCACATCATGAGAGATTGTCCCAAACTTGGGAGAGGTAGATTTCATCAGAACACTCGAGTTATGGCCCCAATGCAATTACTACCCCACGTGCACAACCAGTTAGGGGTGGAGGACAGGCGAGTAGAGGACGCCCCAAAGGGAGAGGCATATTCCGTTGATATATTTGCTATGGTGTCGTTACATGTATGATCTTGATTTGTTATACAAGGATACTTTTCATGAATTTGATTTAGTTGTGAATATTGAGGTGAGTCCTATTATGCGCCACTTATGGTGAGCTTTGTTATTTTGTGACCCACTAAAAT
This sequence comes from Nicotiana glauca, assembly GCA_026770625.1. Classification (NCBI taxonomy): domain Eukaryota; kingdom Viridiplantae; phylum Streptophyta; class Magnoliopsida; order Solanales; family Solanaceae; genus Nicotiana; species Nicotiana glauca. The sequence continues at coordinate 21,925 of MU739847.1, forward strand.
ATTTCTCTCTGTTAGGAGATTTGATGTTGTTAACCCGTTTGTATCATTTCTATTTATTTATTTTTACATTATTGAGGGCTATGAGTCCAAGGGTGACTTTTTTGTTACTCATTACAGTGGGTTTTGATGTGATTTCGGAATAATTAATTTCAATTTTATGAATTATATGCCCTATTGGTATAGGAGTCCATTATGTATTGTTAAATTGTTTACAGAATTTATTAAAAATAAGAAGAAAAAAATAAGGAAATGGAAAATTTCAGTTGGCACAATGTGCAAAATAATTGTGATTCAGAGTTGAGGGCGAGATCCTCGCATTTTTGCATAATGTAAAATATCTAAATCGGGCTACAAGCCGTGACGGAAGTTATATAAGGACGAGGTCCTTGTGGTGAAGAATTATGAGTTTAAATTCTCCCTTTGTGAAATTTAAATTGTACTATAGTACTAATAGGGAGTCATGCATGTTAGGCTTATTTGATAATTCTTTATGTATTATTGTGCATATTTAGCCATATTCGTGCTGTGAATATTGAGTTTTAGCCTACAAGGTGAGTGCCCAGGTGGCGTTAAATGTGACTCGTCAATTCGGGTAAATAATTATGAAGTCTTCATGCCTCGTGTGTTGTTGTAAGTGTTGCAAAAAAAAAATTTGAAATAAGCTTTTGGTTAATATGAGATTAATTGAGGATGCTGGAACTAATTATGAACAGTTATTATGACCAAAGACATGATTATGGGCATACGTAAAATGTGTGTATAGGCACGAAATTGCTATAGACAGTTGAGACTAGCACAATATGTTAATATGGAAAAATCAGACCTTTGAAATTAATTAAAGTGTAAGGAATTGGCTTTAAAGGTTATAAAAGAGGATAAAAGAAATAATCTCGATGGACATGGTGTCGGGCTCATGCTAAATTTTTGGTGGCATAGAGTCACCCGTGAGTATGTGTGAAATGATGCACTCAATAATTTGAAGTTCTCAGAATAATTCTTGGAACGTTCGTCAACGAACGTATGTTTTAAGAGAGGGATGTAACGACCCGACTTGTCATTTTTAAAAATTTATGCCTCGTTCAACGACTAAAGGTCTCGATCATCTTTGTAATATGTATTATGACTCGCGTGTATGATCGAGTTTAGTTTTCGGAAGAGTTGGAATTAAATTTAAAGAAAAATCCTCATTTGGAAGCTTAAATAGAAAGAGTTGACTGGAGAGTTGACTTTTGAGAAAACGTGTGAATAGCTTCGTATGGTTATTTTGGACTTAGGCCTATGTTCGAATTTGGACTTGGAAGTCCGTAGGACAATTCGACGCATTTTGGCGAAAGTTGGAAAAGATGAGATTTTGGAAAAAATTCGACCGAAGATTGAAATTTTGATAACGAGGTCGGATTTCGATTCTGAAAATTGGAACAGCTCCGTTACGTCATTTATGACTCGTGTGCAAAATTTGAAGTCATTCCGTATTGATTCGATATATTTCGACGCAAAATATAGAAGTTGGAAGATCTGAAAATTCATAATTTGATTCAAGGCGCGATACAAAATTTCTGTGTTGTGTTTAACGTTGTTTAAAGCCTCGACTAAGTTCGTATTGTACTTTGGGACATTTCGGTATAATTAGTTAAAGTTCCGAAGGCCTCGGGTGAATTTTGGAAGGTTAACGGAGTTGATTTTGGGATGAGATAGCTGCTGAAAAAAAATCTGCTGCTTCTGGACAGCATCTGATGCGACTGCTTCCGTGAGAATTTAGTCGCAAAGGCGAGGATTTGCAATGCAGAAGCGACCCAGGCAAGGGCTGGCTAGAACTCACAGCAGCAGGCATTTTTGCGCACCTGCGATCACTGAAGAACGCAGAAGAGAAGCTGAAGCTGAAGCTGGCAGCTTAGTTGTTTGTCGCAGAAGCGCAATCCCTTTCGCACCTGCGACATTGCAGGTGCGATACTTCTGTCTGCAGAAGCGATTATGGGCAGAAAACATAAGGACCAAAAATGGTCATTTTGCCATTTTCTAGTGGAATTTTTGGAGCTCGATTCTTGGGCGATTTTGAGGTTTTCTTCACGATTTCAACTCAAGTAAGTATTCTATACTCGAAAGTGTTTATATTTCATAAATTCATGGTTATTTTCATCGTTTAATACGGATTTAAATGGAAGAAATCAAGATTTTTGCAAAATCTTCCAAAAACGAAAATTTAAGATTTGGAGGTCCAGTTGTTATCGAAATTTGATAAAATTGGTATGGTTGAACTCGTACCGGAATGGATGTTCAGATTTCGTAAAAATTATGTCGGTTTCTGAGAGGCAGGTCCCGCGTTAACTTTTGGTTGACTTTTTTGAATAAAAATTTTAAGTCGACGTTCTGTTATCCGAAATTGTTTCTGATGAATTTTAATGAAGTTATACAATTAATTTGGATATATTTGAGCTATCCGGAGGTCGATTCAAGCAAGGAGGCGATTTTAAAATATCGTACTAACTTCATAAAGGTAAGTAGCTTGTATAACCTTGTGTGGGAAAATTTTCTCTTAGGCATTGGGTCTTATGTGGAAATTGTATGATTGAAAACCATGTACGCGAGGTGACGAGTACGTACTTGGTTTATATGTGCAAATTATATCGGTTAAAATTCGTAGACGCCCATATATATTTAATTGAAAATGGTTGACACTTAGTAAATCTTTGATTGTCATGCTTTATTTTTTGTTGGTCGATTTTGTATTTATATAATAATTTGTTATGATTGCCGCTTGGATATTTTTGTAAATTCCAGGTGTTTGTTGATTTGATATTTCCTGGAAATAATTTTATTATGGATTTTTCATTTGTAAATAATTAATTAAATAAGTTAAGAAGAGGCATTAATATAATTATCGAAAATATGAATTAAAGAACGTGTTGCCCTATGATGAACTATTTTTCATCCTTGTTGTTTTGAGGTTTTATATGCGTTGTGTGGAGTGTTGGAATTTTTGTGGTGAAATTAATTAATTTTATTATATCTTTGGAATCTGTTGTGGCCTATGGGCAATTTGTGATATGCATTGTTGTGTTGTGTTGTTGTGATAATATTCTGTGTAAGTTTTTATGTAAATTGAGTTATTTTTACGAGGACACAAGGGTGGCATTCCTTTATTAATATTATGTGGGTATAAGGGTGGCATTTCACCGTGGTTATGTGTGTTGGGATATTATCTGGAATAATGTGACTATTATACGGAGGGATAAGGGTGGCCATAGGAGAGATAAGGGTGGCTATTGTCAGGGATGATATGTAATGATGTGGAGATATTGTGTTCGTAATATTTATGTAATGTTGTGATTTTCTTGTGAGTTCTTTTATAACTTGTAAAACTTGCTTTGTTAATTCAACAAAATAGATAATAGTCTGGTACATATTGAGACTGTGAACTTGTGAATGTTGCCTGGCAAATTATGATATCGGCACGAGGTGCCAGGAAAAATATTATGATTTTATTAATGGAAGATTAGGATGTAGGCACGAGGTACAGTGAGTAAATAATGATAATATTGGCACGTGAGTTGCCCGACCGATTGTGATAGAAATGTGGGCACGAGGTGCCGTGAAAATATGAAAGTATGTTGAGACATTTATTATTTATGATTATGAAATGAGGCATAACAAGGGGATTTTTACTTGAAAGAATTATATTCGAAAGATGTTTATTTGAAAGAAATATATTCAAAAGATATTTATTTGAAAGAATCATATTCGAAAGATGTTTATTTGAAATAAATATATTGAAAGATATTTATTTGAAGGAAGTATATTCAAAATATGTTTATTGGAAAGTATTATATCTTAGAGATTATTTTTTGAAAGATTTATAGGCGAAAGATTTATATTTGAAGGACTTGATTAATTGATTGCACTGGTATTCATTATTCGTTGAGCAGTATTTATGGTGTTCTTGTTGCCCTGTTGTTTATATCACTGATTGATTGTTGTTGCCATCATTGTTATTTGTTTCCTATTATTTTGTATGTTATATTGCAAATGTTGTTAGACTAGAGAGTGTCTTGACTGTACCTCGTCACTACCCCACCGAGGTTAGTCTTGATACTTACTGGCTACTGCTGTGATGTACGCATACTGTACTTCTGTACATTTTTGTATGTACAGATCCAGGTATTGGAGATATAGGACTCGGACAATGTTAGAGTGTGATCGCAAGGATTCAAGGTAGAGCTGCTTGGTCGTCGCAGTCCCTTGGAGTCTTTTTCTTTTATCGTACTGTTAATTATTATTTGAGCAGTAGTGTATATTTAATTTCCTTCAAATCATTTCATGTATTCAGTTAGAGTTAGTGACTTAGTATTACCAGTCTCGGGATGTTGTATCTTTATTTCCGTTGTTGGTTACGATTATTAAAAAAATATGACTTGAATTGTTATTATAAACGGCTTACTTAGTCTTAGAGACTAAGTTCCATCACGATATTTATGGTGGGATGTTGGGTCGTGACAGTGGGATAGAGCACCGTTGGGGATTATAACTTAGTCCATCCCGAATGATTATTTTATTACGTATTTGATAGTTAATTATTTAATATTATTATATTTTAGGCTAAATGCCATATATGGGCTTCGTGCCAGCTGTTTGAACACTTAAGGCATTGTTAATGATATTTTCCTTACTGTTTGATTTCATACTTGTGCTCAGTCATGCCCTATTTTCACTGCTTTCAAAACTCAGCTATATTAATCTATTTTAAACCCATTAAAAAATATTTTAAAGATATTTTGAGCTGAGCTTCATATTTTACTGATGCCAAGGGGCTTATGAGACTCTGACTGAGTAAGGCCGAGGGCCTGTATTATGAGGATACATTTGGGTTGGGTTGCACACCGCAACAGTGATACATTGATTATGGTAATGAGGCCGAGGGCCTGAGATTGTACGCCACGAGGTGGCTTGAGATTTATATGAGGTTGAGAGCATGTTTATGATGCCACAAGATGGCTTAATATGCGCTTGGGCCATAAGGGATCCCTCCCGGAGTCTGTACACCCCCAGTGAGCGCGGGCATTGTGATATGAGATATTGCCCGAGGGGCTGATTCTGTTGTTACTGTGCCTGAGGGGCAGTTATTATGTGTTTACTTTTTTTGTTGTTTTACCTGCATATTGTTTAACTGTTTAAAGAATATTTATGAGATTTCACTGCTTAATTATATCTACTTAATTTGCTATGCCTCTTTAGCTTAATGTTGTGCCTTACGTGATTTTATATTACTCAGCCTTCATTTATTTTTATTACTCACTGAGTTGGAGTATTCACTTTACTCCCTGCACCCGTGTGTGCAGATTCGGGCGCTACAGGTCCTGCTCCTGAAGGTTGATAGTTCCAGCAGGTCTTCGGAGATTTACTAGGTAGTTGCTTGACAATTCGCAGCCCAGTACATTCTCCCTTTATTTCATTTTATTTTGATTCAGTATGTAGTATTGTATTAGACTTCAGACTATTAGTATTGTTTTAGATTCTCATGACTGGTGACACCCCGATGTCGGGCTGTATTGGTTTTTATTTCCGCACTTATACTGTTATTTTGGGATTTTATTTTTATTAAAGACTTGGGTATAATTATTTTAATTGCTTAAAGTGAATTGGAAGTGTGTCGGCTGTCCTTGTCTTCACGAGAGGCGCCATCACGACCAGGTTTGGGTTTAGGTCGTGACACTTTGTTCTTCTTGGGATGAACCTGTTACTTCTTATTGTTTCTTCGTTCAGCCCTTTCCTTCTTCCATTCAATTTCCCACTGAGGACAGTTTTTGATGATGTGATCAGTCTTACCACATTTGTAGCATCCCTCGTTAGTCTGTTTTACAGGAATACTTGGTTTGTTGTAGCTTTCACCTCTTGAAGAACCCTTTCCTCTCATTAGATATTTCTTGAAATCCTTTGAGATCTTAGCCATTTCATCCTCCTCTAGATCAGCACCTTCAGTGATTCTGAGAGCCAAGCTCTTTTCCTTCTTGGGTGCATCCATCTTCATGGTTTGCCTTCTAAGTTCATAGGCAGTGAGATTTCCAATTAGTTTGTCCAACTTGAGAGTGGCAATGTTCTTCAATTCATAAATATCAGTGATCTTGCTTTCCCAAGTGACTGTCAAGATCCTTGTCAGAATTTTCTCAACTTTGCCTTCTTCAAGGATAATCCTTCCAAGAGACTTAAGTTCATTTGTTAGTTTTGTGAGCCTTGTGAACATCTCTTGGATGGTTTCTCCTTCCTTCATGGTAAAATTTTCATATGAATACAGCAGTGTTCCTCTTGATCTCTTCACTTCAGGAGTTCCTTCATGAGCCATTTGCAAAGTGTCCCAAATTTTCTTAGCAGTAGTACAGCTTTGAATTCTGTTGTACTCATCTGACCACGTCCACACACAAGCTATTTCTCGGCCTTAGCATTTTTTTCCCACTTCCTCAAGTCCTCAACATTACAGTCAGCTATAGTCTTCCTCACATCTACTCCTTTAGCATTCTTCTTTGTGGTAGCAAGGGGACCATCAGTAACAATATCCCATAGTTCATAGTCCTCTCCGATGATGTGATCTCTCATCCTGTTTTTCCACCAGGAGTAGTACCGACCACTAAAGAATGGAGGCCTAGTAGTGGATTGTCCTTCCCAGTTTCCAGGTGGTGCACTCATCTTGATCTGTTCCTAAGGTGTTAGCCTCTTCAAGGATAACCTTCTCTGATACCAATTGATGTTTTATACTTCAATACCGCACAAGAGGAGGGGTGATTTGTGTGGTGACCAATTTTTCGCTGAAGCTGTTTATGAAAGGACCTGGTTCTTCTAAGTGTTCCTTAACCTACTATTGTAGAGATATTAAATGCGAAAAGTAAAGAACACAAGTATTTTACGTGAAAAACACCTGGCTCAAAAGGTAAAAAAAATACGGCCTACTTTCCAATAGGATTTTCCCAAACTCTCCACTAAAATCACTAAGCCAAAAACAGCATTTACAAAAACTCTTTTGTAAACCTAGGACTAACTCTAATCTCGTTGTAGCACACAACCTCAACTGTTGCGACAACTTCAAGTTAACTCTAACTTGAAAACTCTGAGTACCTACTACAATTGCCTCTAGATAAAGCTGAAATTTACAATATGAAACCACCTACTACAATTGAACAAGAATAAAAGACAGACACTTGGAACTGGTACTTCTATCTGGTTCAAGTAGCTTTAGGTTTGCACGCTTGAATTACACACGAACTGCTTGTAAAATTTCCTTGCTATTTTGCTCTCAATTCACGTTTAGCTTCTGCTTATGTGTGTTACCTGTAAAAGAGAAAAAAATTGATATTTATAGAGTTAGTAAATATAGATTGACTAGAATTTTGATGCTACTCTTCCTTGGCGGAAGAGTTCTAGTTGATCTCAACCTCTAACTCCTTTCATTTCCTAAATCGTGTTCTCTTTGAGTAATGAGTCCTTCTCCTTATCCAATATGCAACCTTTTCGATCAGGATCAGGAGATATTACTTCTTTCAAGATAAGTTTATCTCCTTCACGTGCATCTCACATGCTTAAGTCTATCCATAAATGTGCTCCACTAGGATGGACCTGGTTCATATTTGAGTTCGTTTGTCAGTCTTCAAAACTAACCTTTACTTGAGCCAACAAGTTTGAATATAATTTAGCCTTTGAATTTCTTTACTTGTTCAACTACGTGCTTATTTTTGTTGATTGAATGGCCATCAATTGACTGTACCTATTTATCATGTATTGCTTGGGAAAAAGTACATATTCAGGTGGTTATTGAACTATGTCACTCCTAACGTATATGAGGAATCAATAAGGAGGGTTTAAAGGTGGGCTTATGAATAACAAAGCCTTGGCGTGGTCATAGTGAGTGGTAAGATTGTGCCAGCTAGCGTAGTTCGGGAGAATATATCTAGTAAATTATTGTAGTTGTTCGGGAGAAAATTAGGACACCTAAAGTGCTCACGATTTGTAGAAAATAATTAGGCGAAATTATAGGAGAAGTAACAGGAAGGATTTCCGACAAGTGGAAAAACCATAACTCTAGACCTCCTTAATCTTGTCTCCAACCCTTAGTATCTTTAGTTGTTAATTTTCTATTTCAATTTGTTCGTTAATTTGTTAGACATAAGAATTTTCATATTTATAACTTAGAAATTGTTCGAACTTGTCTTCTTGGTGATAGTGAACAGTTGTAACTAAACCTTAGTTCTCTGTGGGATTCGACTTCGAACTTTTAGACCGAATTATATTTACATCGGTCGCTTATCCTTTTTAGGACTAGAGTTAGGCGTGACCAGTGAACATTGAGTGGAAAGCAAAAAAAAAAAAACAAGAGAAAAACCCAGATTCTATTATTTTTAGGTGGAAAGTATTACTTGGTAGAGAAAAATCTTCTCTTATTAAACTTAAACCTTTTAGAGGAGACAATGCATTCATATAATTTGTGTAAACATGAAACACGATTCGGCATTCTAGTGTAACGTAATTCGTTATTAAAAAAATTTATCAAGGTTGACTTCTATCTTAGATTTATTTTAGTTCCATATATGGAGATTGTTGAAAACATAAATAAAACAATAAAAAGGGAGATCTTTCCGATAATACAGATTTTTATTTGAGAAAGTGACACACTTCAACATAGTATTAGTCTATTAGAGCAGCCAAAATTACTGAGTTGAAGTCTCAATATCACACATTACCAAAAAAATATTTCATGCGCGTGTACGTTAGAGGTGTTAAAGACGTAAATAAATTGATAAATAGTATGTTATCTCTAACCGTTTAAACTTAAGTGAAATAGTAAGCTTAGGCGAGACAGTCACATACGTTAACATAGATCAAAAGAAATTTATGAGATGCAATCACTCATATAGGAACCATTTTATATATTTGAAAGAAAATATTAAAATATTTATTGACCAATTCATCTTACGTAGTTCTCACCCTTTAACATGTACTATTCATTTAACACTTTTATTATATGATGGTATTCGACTAAACACTTAGCGACCTTAGGTTTACGATTTTAATTACGTGAAAAAAAAAAGGAAAATGAAAAAGAAAAAGTCGAGCGAATCAGAGATGTTAAATGGCTACTTAATCTACGGATTTCAGTAATTTCCTTCTGAGATTCAGTTCATTAATATCGGAAGGCTAATCAAGACAATAATTTACTGCTCATTTTCATTTTTTTTCAGTTTGAAATTAAGTATTGCTGAAACATATTCAATCCTATGTTTCTTTGTAAATACATTGATAAATCTTCTCAAACTACAACTTAAAATTTGTGTACAAGTTAAGAAATTAAAAGGCAAAGGTGATAATAGACTGAAGGCTTTCTAAATCTTTAGACTGAAACTGTGAAAGAGTACATTTAATTTGTTCATAGAGATCTAGAAGCCTATTAGTAATAATTTTTCCCAATAATACAAATAAACAAGAATAAAGTTTTCATAAACAAACTGGAAACTAAACTTAAACACTTTGGCAAATTCAATATAATCCCCTTCTTCATTTTTCATTATCAGTTTTCTTCCCCATGTGAATTTCTTGTTTCATTTTCCATCTTATCATCACCTTCATTATCAACTTCCCCGTATTTTTTTTTCCTGCATCAACAGCAAATCACTAGCTTAAACATTGGAAAATAATAGATAAATGGTGGTAAAAATCCACGAAAATTACTCCTCTATTTCATTTATATGGCTGGCGAAAGAAAGAAACAAAGTTTAAAGGTACAAAGTTTTAAAACGTAAAAAGGTGTCATTCTTTTTGTTACAGATTGAAAAGAAAAGAGTAACATATAGAATGGAACAGAAAGAACGGTTAATCCTATGAAAATGGAATGAAAAAATATATTAAAAAAAATTGTACTTAAAAGAAGTTAGTGATTACCTTTCAGGGTTTAAAGGTTTCTCATCAACCAACATTTTCATGTCACCATTTTCCTTGTCATTTTGAGGATTTGGCAAAAGTGGAAGAAAACCATCTTCACCAAACATCTCATTTGCCAAACATGGATTATCATTAGATTTATCATTAGAGGTTAGTTTCTTAAAGAACTTTTGTTCTTGAGAATTTAACTCTGCTATGAACTCTCTAAAAGTGTACAACTTTTGACTAGCCATACCTTAATTTTCTTGATTCTCAATGGAAGTACTTGTAATCTATATATCTTCTTTGGAGTATGAGGGGTATAACGGGAATTTGTATTTGAATTTTGAAATTTTTTTAAAATTTTATTTGTTTTTGGAGAGTAGAGAATAGGTGAGTGGTTAATGAATGGATGATTATCAATTAATAGATGAAGTTAATTAGATTAGCTTAAGCAAATTGTTCTTTACTAGTGTTGTGATTATTTTGAAAAAGGACAAGTAACCATTTTCTAAGAAAAGCCTATAATATAACATGCATAATAGTGTCAATAACGCGTTATTTTACGTTTTCTTTCGCTTGCTCTACTGTACGAGTCTCATTCTTTCTTATTTAAGATAATATCAAAAAAGCAAATTATTCAATATTTTTTAAGGGGAATTTTTCCATAAAAGCTCATGCATAGTATTTTAGTGGTACACATCAATCAGTAATTTACTAACCATATATAATTAAAGCACCATAATCTAGTGGTATTGCTAATGTCTTCACTCTTCACTTAGAATATTTTAATGAGTAATATTAATAATTAGTCATAATATTCAAAAATACGTTGCAGGTGAGAAACATTGACTTATGGTGAGTCAAACAGTTTTTCATTTGACTATAACTTTTTTATAAATTGTTTAAATATTTTTAATTACAGAAAGTAGTTATTCTTATATAGTTTCTTTATCAGATTTGTCTTTTCTCTTAATAAATATAACAGAATTGTTGTAGTAATACCAGATTCCTTAACACAAGAGAGGATTTGTGATAGTTCAAAATTTGAATTCAATATTTCAGTCAACGTCCAAAATCCTCTCTTAAGAAGCAATAAATTTAATACTAATCTAAACAAGTCACTTAACAAATGAAGTCGATAGCCTTTGAGCATCTTGCATTCATATTTTACATACTAACACCACGCATTTCACTTTAGTTACTTACGAAAATGAATTAATTCAAAATTTCTTCTTAGATGTTATTGGGCTAAATTACCATTGAGAACCCCGCGAGAAACATAAGGGTTATTTGGTAGGGAAACACGTTATTCTGGGATTAACTATCCGAAGAATAGTTATCACACCTTTCTATAGGGATAAAAAAAATATTACAATTCAGGGATAATTAATCTTGGGACTAGTTATACTACGAACGTGTCCCAACCAAGCATGGAATAAATTCATCTCAAATTTTATTCCAAAATTAATTATCTCTTATTCCTTGTACCAAACGAACCCTTAGAGTAAAACTAACACCACTAGCCATTCTAGAGGGTTGTTATTTAGAAATTAATCAATGTGTCCTAAATTTCAGTATTTTAGTTTAATTTTTTCAAAATCTTGAAGTTAAGATTTTTAGTCTAAATTTTCAAGATAAGATAAGTACTGGCTAATCTCTAAATAACAACTCTAAAAATGGCTAATTGTGTACGTCCCCGAAACTTAGATTAGCAAGAAACTTCGATATGACGACCCGACCCGTCGTCTCGTGATTTACTGCCTTGTTTTCCCCTTATTGTGTTGCTTTAAGTTTCATTATCGGTATTGGGTGCATTAGAATTGATTTGGAGTGATTTTATTAAGAAATGAGATACTTAGTCTCTTTTAAGAAGACTTAAATTGAAAAGGTCAACCAGATGTTGACTTGTGAGTTAGAGAGCTCGAAATTAAATTTCGATGATTCGGTTAGCTCCGGGTGATGATTTAAGGCTTAGGAGCGCAATCGGAAGTAATTTTGGAGGTCCGGTGAAGAAGTTAGCCTATTTTGGCGAAGTTAGTATTTTGGCGAATTCCGGTTAATAGGTGAGATTTTGATCCGAGGGTCGGAATGGAATTCCGAGAGTTGTTGTAGCTTCGTTGGGTGATTTTGGATATGTGTACAAATTTTCAGGTCATTCGGACATCATTTGATCGGGTTTTTGATCGAATGCGCATTTTGAAAGTTTTAGTTTAACTTAGGCCTTGATTTGATGAAAATTGATGATTTTGATGTTAACGATAGTGTTTTTATGGTTCGAGCAAGTTTGAATGAGGTATTAAAACATGTATGTACTTTTGGTTGAGGTCCCGGGGACCTCGGGTGTATCTTAGATGCCCAACGGGTCATTTTTGGAAGATTTTTGTTGTTTTGAGCATAAACCTGTAATGATCCAAAGGTTCATTTTTAGTTCCAGAGATCGAAATTTGATTTCGAGACTTTCAGAATTTAAATCATGAATTATAGGACTAATCTGGAAATTTTGGTTTAATTTCATCAAGTTGCGATTGGGTTTTTGACGCGAAATGTGAGTTAATTATTTAACGAGCGAAACGGGTATTGAACTGGGCAAATGAGCTCTGAATTCAGTTTCGATTGAAGGGCTGTGTTCGTATTATTATTTGTGACTCATAGAAATAAGAATCGTCTAATTCCGAGTTCGTATGATGGAGTTAGAGCCTTTTTAGTGAAAAGGAAAGCTGCTGCAATTTTCTGGGCGATTTCTGCATTTTTCGTACGTGTAAACAGTGATCGCAGTATACATGAACAATACCCCGTAACAGTATCCGTGAACAGTACCTCCGTAAAAGTATCCGTGAACAGTACCCCGTGAACAGTACACACGGGTGAACAGTAACGCGGGGTGAACAGTACACACGGGTGAACAGTAACGCGGGGTGAACAGTACACACGGGTGAACAGTGACGCGGGGTAAACAGTACTTCCGAAAAATTTTGGGCAGAATGTTATTCATCCGCGAACCAAACATAATTCTCACCATTTTTGAGCAAACATGGGAGCTTTTTGGACGGGAATTCAAGGGGTTTCAACTGGAAATCGTTGGAGGTAAGTTTTATGAGCTAAATACATGATTTTATTGAAGAATCATCTTTGAAATTCTTGAAAACATAGCAAAATGATAAGAAATTAGGGCTTGAAGCAAAAGCTTTAAATTTAAATTTTGAGGGGCCATTTGTGGTCCGAATTGGGGGTTCTTGGTATGTACGGACTCGTGGCGAGACGAGGATTCCGGAAATGTAAATTTCGAAATTTTTCGGGATGTGGGTCCGGGGCTCGGGTTTTGCCAATTTCGTGTTTTCAGGTATTTTTCGAGTTCTTTCGATTGGGTTATGTCCTATTAGCATATTCTGATATATTTGCCCTGATTTTGGTTAGATTTGACGCGCGTGGAGTCCGGTTTGAGGGGCAAAGGCATCGTGGGCTAGAGAATTCGCCGGTTCGAGGTAGGTAATATTTGTAAATGATGTCCTGAGGGTTTGAAACCCCGGACTTGCACATCATAGTGCTGTATTGTGGTGACTTGCATGCCAGGTATGAGCGTGGGGTAGAGCACCGTTGGGGATTCTGACTTGGTCCGTCCCGGTTGTTGATTTTACAGCGTATTTGATAAAGAATTATTGATTTTTATCATGATTTGGGCGTATTGCCATACTTGGGCTTTATGCCAATTATCTGAAATCTTTTGTGAATTTACATCACTATTTTTTCTCACGAATTGAAATATTATTGAATTCAGTCCAATTGAATTATATTATTTTGTGAACTCAGCTACGTTTATACTCAACTCGAGATTTAAATGATATTTAAAATGTCAATGAGCTGAGCACTATTGTTTTACTGAAGCCCAAGAGGCTTATGACTATTTTCTGGACTGATTGAGGCCGTGGGCCATCTCCGAGGATATGTTGAGGAATATGAGGAGTATTTCAGGCCTTGAGTGCTATGTGAGGAGGCTTTCAGGCCTCGAGTGTCATATGAGGAGACTTTCAGGCCTCGTGTGTGATGTGTGAAGGCTTTCAGGCCTATTGATATTGAGATTGGTCTGTAGGAGCCCCTCTGGAGTCTGTACACACCCCCAGTGAGTGCAGGGTACCCAGGTGAGTTGGGAGTGGGCCCGAGAGGGGCCCGAGAGGCCGTTGTTTGTGTCTGGTGAGTTGGGAGTGAGCCCAAGGGGCTGATGTTGTTTTTGTCTGGTGAGTTGGGAGTGAGCCCGAGGGGCTGATGTTGTTTGTGTCTGGTGAGTTGGGAGTGAGCCCGAGGGGCTGATGTTGTGTGCTGGTGAGTTGGGAGTGAGCCCGTGGGGCTGATACTATACTGAGAGTTTGATATTGAGCCCGAGGAGAAAACTTGTGATTATTGCTTAATTGTTGAATTGGTTATTTCCTCTATTTTAAAAAGGAGAATTATCTGATACCTTATGGTTTTTATGGTATAATTGATTTTACTGCTTGAGATAGCGTTATATTTCAGATATTTTATAAAGGATTTTCATGGAACTACTGGTTCTAAAAAGGGTTGTACTGTACTTTATAGCATGATGTAGTGCTCTTACGTGATTTCTTTACTCTCAGCATTATTTACTCTTATTACCACTGAGTTGGAAGTACTCACTTTACTCTCTGCACCTCGTGTGCAGATGCAGGTATTTATTACCCAGTAGCGGATTTGAGCTGATTGGAGATTTGCTACTATAGCTGAGCTAGGTGACCGCCAGCGTCCGCGGCACTGGATTTTCTACCCTTTTTACTTTAAAAATTCCCTATTGTACACTACTGGTCTTGTAAAGGTATTTGGACTCCTTTAGATGCTCATGACTTGTGACACCCCGATCGGGTTGTATTGGGATGAAATTAATAGTTTTAATGCCAATGAGTTATATTTTCTATTCATTTATGTTTGATAGTTGTTAAAGAGATGATTTGGGGTTGTTGGCTGGCCTTGTCTTCACGAGAGGCGCCATCACGACCGGGTATGGAATTTGGGTCGTGACAAGTTGGTATCAGAGCTTAGGTTACTAGGTCTCACGAGTCATGAGCTTTAGTAGAGTCTCGAGGATCGGTACGGAGACGTCTGTATTTATCCTCGAGAGGCTGCAGAACCTTTAGGAAAATTTCACTTTCTTGGAATTCTTATCGTGCGTACTTGATTCAACTTGATATATAACTCTTGAAGTTCCTTCCACGCGTGTGTATGCGCACGCGAGCGCTCAGTAGTATATGTGCCTGGATGGCTTGTGATTCCCCGATCGAGGGGCGAAATGTAATCTCCGTGAGTTTAATGATTGGGCCAGTTTGGAGGACTTGAGCCCGGATCTTTGCCTATGGCTTGAGCACCGAGGTGCTAATTGTGTGAACAAGTGATTTGAACTTATATGTTCAGTATGGTTCCTATTAGCCGAGATGGCGGCTGGATAGCTATGTAATGAGTATGTCGGTATTGTGTAATGTGTATGGCAGTGGGAAGTATACAAAAATATTAAGGAAAGAAAATGTTCTTACTTGGTGGAATAGCCCAGAAAATGGAGGGTTGAAAGGTATTTTCTATGTGTTATGATTCAAATAGGTGAAACGCGTGTCCACGTATCAATTTTGATAGTATAGTACATGTAGTATTGAGATTTACGTAATTGATATACATTGTGATGCTTTGTCAAGTTGTGGACGTGTTGTTAGGATGGTTTTGGTGGTTCTCTGGCAGATGGATAGGCCCAATTACAAAGGAAACTCTGCCGAAATTTTTGAAAAAATTTGGGACTTAGTAAAAGTTTTGTCGCCTAAGGAGTGGGCTTAACTGTTAAGTGAATAAACGCAAGAATTGCGGAAGAGTTAAAATTTCTGACGATTCGTGTCTCCACAAGCTTGTGAAAGAGTGGTTTAACCTCACCATAATATTGCGGCACTATTAGAGTAAAAGTATTTTTGTGTTATTGAATGTGTCCTGATAGATGGATTCGAGCCAAGTTGGGGAGGTTGCTACTGATTAGCTGGTTGCACGGTTATGTGCTATGTTGGTTCGGTCTTAAGGTATACAGGTGAACCAGTTCTGGTTGCAGAAATTGAGCTGAGAATGGCATGAGCGAAGGAAAAATTTGACAAAGATGTCATGAAGTCGGATGAGCAGGAAAGAAGTTTCGATTGTTAAGGTAAATTCGTATTGTCTTCAGCATCACTTGAGAACGATGGTGCACAAAAAGGGCTTTGCACCCTGGTTAATTATTCTTGATCGCTTTTCAGCATTAATGCGACCGGTGGTTTGGAGGTACGCCCCAAATATTGTTGCGGTAGGTTGTGGGAGTGTGTCCCACTGGAAGATTATATAAGTGTGGCATGTAGTCACTTGACTGATTAAAGATGTAAACTAAGTATCAAGGTTGTGATGGTTGTTCTTGTGTTTTATAAAGAAAATGAAAGTTATTATGGACCTTTCAAAGGTCATCAGACTAGTTCAGTGTGATCAGAATCAACTTGAAGTCGGTGGATATATTTAATGTGAATAATGGCTCTGTATCAAGCTAGATGTGTGCATTTTTGTAATGCGGTCCTCGTGGAGGAGTAATTCGGTTGATGTTTCTTTGACAGATATTTCGCGTAGTGATGCATTGCGCTGTGTGAATTGTGAGACGGCTTGAGAAATTGTTATGTGTTGAGAATCTGCATAGGAATGATATTATATGAAGATCTTGGCTCTTGAAATTCAAATTGTACATCACCTCAGTTGTGCTTGAGTTTTGTAGTTTATAACGCTAAATATCCCTCAGGGATGATATTATGCACCTAGCATGCTTATGACTGATATTCGGTATTTGGTTATAATGAGCAGATTTGGCTCGATGTGTATCTCCTTATGTGAGATCTATATGTGGATCGGGTGGCACACCGCCATGGGCATGTTATCTGGATCGGGTTGCACGCCGCAACAGTGTGAGGTCAAGCATAGTTTTCTATATACTATTTTGTATGCCTTGCTTCCTGTTTTCTAGGGAAAGTTTGTATTAATGTGTGGGATTGGTAATTCCTTCCAGAGTTCGTTTTCCTTTTTGTCGCGTTCGAATTAGTATCCTATTGGCATATTGGGGCATCATATGCGGCTTTTGATTATATCTGAGGTAGCTAATTGCCGGAGCAGTTCACACTGGATGAGATGAGATCATTGAATTCGAGATAAGTGCAATCTGAGCATATGAAGTAAAGTAAAGATCTAAGACCATTGTTTGGTTCAGAATGAGGTGATAGTTCTTG